>PVLD010003309.1:0-145194 GCA_004027595.1 Dinomys branickii | reverse complement strand
TCTGGGGGCGGGGATCAGACGCACCAACACAGAGCCACAGCGGCCCGTCACCTTGCAAGGGACAGTGTGAGGCTTGCCGATCTTGTTCCCCCAGTAGCCTCTCCGCACTGGGACAATGGAGAGCTTGGCCAGGATGATGGCCCCACGGATGGCAGTGGCTACCTCCTTGGAGCACTTTACACCCAGACCAACATGACCATTGTAGTCCCCAATGGCAACAAATGCCTTGAACCTGGTCCACTGGCCAGCACGAGTCTGCTTCTGCACAGGCATGATC
Source organism: Dinomys branickii (assembly GCA_004027595.1). NCBI lineage: Eukaryota > Metazoa > Chordata > Mammalia > Rodentia > Dinomyidae > Dinomys > Dinomys branickii. The sequence goes on along the minus strand of PVLD010003309.1, from coordinate 144,917 downwards.
TTTAGAACTTCATCCTTGAGGGATGTGCCCAGGAAAAAGTCAATAATCTCAGACTCCTTAATAGGTAAGGAGAAGAGATAAATTTCCTCAAGAGACTTTATCTTCATGTCCTTGACCAGCCGGCCCAGCTTGGTGACAGGAATCCACTCCTTGTCCTCCGCCTTACCGCCGCGAGCCCCGCGGCCTCGGCCCCGGCCCCTGCCTCGCCCGCACCCGTGGCCTCTAAGACCACTGCTGAAGCCTCCCGTGCCTGGGCCCCCGGGGCCTCCGGGCCCTCCCGCTGCACTGGCATCATCCGCCATTTGGTGTTTCCCCGAGGAAGAAGCAGAACGCTGGTTCTTAAGTACACCATTTCTCATATCTTCCTAGAAAATGCTACCAAAGGGTTATCACTGCAGTGCTGAAGGCAACTTATTGTATTAAGCAAATTCAATTCTATTTATGTCTTTCTGAAGTTCTCCATGTATGAAAACTTGAGTTTTATCAGATTTTCCATCTAGTTAGAATTGTATGAACATGTGATGTTTCTTCCTGAACCAGTTTGTGCAGGGACTTGCTGTCTGTTAAATTTCTCTTTTTTTCCAGAGATAAACTCACCTTGGTTATGGTTGATTGATATTTTTAAACACTTATTGGTTAAGAAAGATATTTTGTACAAATTATTTAATAATGGCTTTAGAGCATTTGGTTTCTAATATTTATTTCTGTTCCTGGCTTCATTGAATTTAAATAATATGTTGCCTTAATTTTAATAAGTTGAAATAATGAAACGGATAGGATCTTTGTTTGTATCATGGCACACTTTCCATGCAAGTAAATGTATCTGCAGATATCACCATTAAAGATGTACAAACCCTACAAAATATGTATGGAGCCGTTTTCCTGTGCTTATTAATCTTACTCTTGTCTTCTCTTTCTTTCTCTTTCTTTTCGTTCATCTTTCTCTTTTTGGCAGTTTGCTTTTCTTTGATGGGAAATTTTTATTTATGTTAGTGAATGAACATAGGATTGTCTCAATTATTCTTAAAAGTATTCTGTTACATATATTTGATGACATGTATTATTCATATTCTAGCATATGGTTCCTGGAAATATCTCCTCATTAGCGTTTTCATGTCTGTGTGTGTGTCAGCGTGAATATCTTCACTGAAATGGGTCTTTTCTTTCTTTGCTTTTTCCGCTTGATAATTTTCAGCAGTTGATCTTCAGTTTTGGTAGGCATTTGAAAGAAACCATTTGGTTCTGGTGACTGTGTCTATTGTGTGCTTCATTTCACTAATTTCTAGTTTCTAAGATATCTCTCTGTGTTATAAATACTAAATTTACTCTCATTTTGATAAAAAGTTTAACTAATGTTCTAGGAAAACAAAAAATATTAAGGATAAATAAGGTAACTAAGGATTATCATCAGAAAATCAATATTTAATTTATTTGTTGCTTTACACTGGAACTCTAACCAATAATATTAGTAAATGAAATAAATTGTTGATTTATGTACTAGTTACATTAAATGCCTGCTACAAACTCGGGCATAGGTACAGGAGAAGTCAAAACATTCTCATACACAGCCTTCCTGGGTCCTGTTTGATTCATGCATCTTCCAGAGTTTGACTCTGGTACATAGTCTTGTACTTAGCTAGAGAAATTATTCTTCCTTCACAACTCTTCACCCATGTGGGTGACAACAAGTCACAATCTTCACTTACATTCCACACTTTTCAGATAACACAACCTTTGCCACCATCATAACTTCCTTCTTTTAGTCATTTAAATATATGACAGGTTTTTAACCTTATACAGTCTTACAAGCTGACATTTGTTTCTAAATTAATGCTGTTACTGGCCTCTTAATACACAATACAATCCATTTTCCCATCTCTCTTATTAATAAGAGATGTAAATCTAAGTATACCAGCTTCCTTGGGAAGGGATTCATATCTAGTGGCAAATATCTACTGACATACAATCATAACCTTCTTAATTTTCCAACAGAATTTTCCACTAATGTAGCAGGAGCTGAGAGATGTGTCTACATGTGCCTGTATCTCTAAATGTAGAAGTTTCTTCTGCTAGAAACAGAAGTAGAAAAGACGATGGAAGAATGCAGAATAGAAGGTTGGTTCCAACAGTGAGTCTATGTGATAAAACCCATCCATTAAAACTTCCCCATCCCTTTCAACAGACCTTAGAGGGTTCCCTCTGTGATAAATGTGGGAACAGTTTTATAAACCACTTTCTAATAACAGAAGAATGTGCCTTATTGTCTGTACTAATGCAAATGCCTAGCTGAACTTATGAACTTATAAGTACCTTTGTGCTGACCAACAAAGGAATTTCAAATCCTTGGACAAGTGGATTGTACTTTTAATACAGAGATTTAATCTAAATTATGATGGCTCTGGGTATGGTATTCAAGAATCCCATTTGCCTCACAAAAAGTAGTTGAAGTTAATAACAAATTCCAAGCTGTAAAAAGTTGGAAATGTAAATATCACTGCACAAATATAAATATAAATAGAGATCTCAAGATGTCACATATGAAAAATATATCTTCTTGTAGATAGGCAGCATTTATGGCAAGATGAGCTTTTCTGGGTGTCTGAGTGTTCAGGAAATATTTTGCAAGCTTTCCATGAGAGATCAAAGGAAAGTATCTAACGATGGTAAAAACAAAACTTGGAATGTGTCTGTGATTTTTCTCAAGTGACTTAAAATCATATAACAGCAAACATACAGAGAGAGACCTGTTTTTTTTTTTTTTTTTTTTTTTTTTTTTGGCGGTACTGGGGATTGAACTCAGGACCCTGCGCTTGCTAGGCAGGCGCTTATTCCACTGAGCTATATCCCCAGCCCGAGACCTGTTATTTTTTACCTTCAAAATTATTCTCATTTACCTGAAATTTGATATTAGGAAATTTGATATTGCAGGATTTGGGATGTGTGAAGATGGGGTTCTCATCTTTTTTCTTTTTTTTTCCAACAGCTGAGGTTATGAGGTATCTGCATACAGACCCATAATGAAAACATCATCACAGGAAAATAGGTAAGAGGAACCAGGAATTTGAATTTTCTAACACCTTGAACTTTTACTCTTCTAACACCGTTTTCATCTTCCCTGTTTTTTTCCAAATATGTCAATCTACCTGTGAGCCACTGCCAAATCTTCAGAGGGTTATTTTTAAGGTGTGTATAAAGGATTATATTTAAAGTGTGTGTGCGTGTGCACACCATTCACTTCCCTTTGAATAACTTGGAAAGTGGTGTGAGTTGAAACAAAAATATATAGCGCTAAAATGTATAGCTCCTGCTGTCTTTCTTGTCTAATATTTTCCTTGTCTTGTATCATCTTCCCGCACGTCACTTACTGAGCGTTTCCCTAATACTTTCATCTGTCCTACTCAGGATCAGGACGTGCACAACTCACTACAGCTCTGTGCTGGGCACATTTCCCACTGAGTTATCCATTTTCCATACAGGGTAATTTATATGCCTGTTAAAGACAGAAATAAGCTTGGCTCGGTGGCGCACACCTATAATCCCAGCGCTCTGGAGGCTGAGATAAGAGGATGGCTCGGAATTCGAGGCCGGCCTGGTCTACATAGTGAGTTCCAGCCCAGCCTGAACTACATAGTGAGACCCTATCTCAAAAGAGTAACACACACACACACACACACATGCACACGCACACGCACGCACACAGTAAACAAAAATAAAAATTAAAAACTTTGCACACACTTCTAACACATCAAAGAACTAAGTTTCTAGATATACAACAAAGGACTGCATACCACCGTGCTTTTCTCAATTTATGTGTTGAACTCTTGGCTAGAGCAAATTTTGCATTCCATGAGACCTGCTCTCTTCTCCTCCCCTCCCCTCCCCTCCTCCCCTCTCCTTCCTCTGCACACCTCCTCCTCTATCTCCATCTCCCACTTTCTCCTTCTCCCTTTGCCTGTCTTTCTCCCTCCCTTCCCTCCCTCCCTTCACGCATCTTTGCACTGAGCTACATCTCCGTACGTGCTCGGCCATTCTTTTTATGAGGCATGGTTTTGCTAAGTTCCTCAAATGGGACTTGTGCCCTTCCCACGCGGCTCTTCCATACCGCCCTTCAGTGAGTGGGGCGCTCCGCATGCCGGCCCCGGCTGTGCTGCAGTCACATTCTCTTTCCACCGCCGCTGTCTTCTTGTTTCACCTCACGATAAGATACAGGTGAAGAGATGAATATTTTAAATCTGCATATTTGTCAATTAAATTTTGTGTATTTGTAATGGTGTGTTTTCAAAGCTTCTTATTTTTCTTTATCTTTATTGTTCATTCTCGTGTGGGCCTTCAAGTTCCAATTTATGCCTGTGATTCTTCTTCAGGTAAGTGATTTAAACCAAGTTTTTTTTATACCTTTATCTTTTTTACGAGATGAATTTTTCAGATTTATTTGGCAGTGTCAAAGCTAATGAGAGGCTTGGGTTCCAATATACAATTTACATTTTCAAGTGTGATAAACATCCCTATATATATATATGTATATATATGTTCTCCATATCTTCAGTTCTGACCACACACAAGCTTTGCATTTGCATCTATTTATTAAAAATTGAAACAAGACATGATTAAGTGTTTACAGTGAGAAACGTTTTTATAGAAATGCCATGTGTTCTCAGACACTTTGGATAATCTTAAGAAATATATGTCACCATTAAACAAATATGTATTATAATCAACCAAAACAATAACATGTTCCACATTCAATAACAATTCTTTTTATTGTTAAAGTTTTGTTGGCATTAAATAATTACTCTTTCATGATGATTTAAATCATAGTAAAAATTATATTTTTAAAGGTACAAAATATTAATGTTTATGTTTCTACAACTATGGAATCAATACAGTAAGCAAATGTTCCTTATGCAAATTAAGTCATACTATAACAAAAACCGATGAATTGGGAAAAAGTTGTAGCCAACTGTGAGGACTTCTACCTAGAACATATAAAGAATTAAAAATAATCAGGCCCCCCAGCTTCAAAAACCCAAGCAAGAAATGGACATTTGATATGAATACACACCTCTCAAATGAACAAATACCAATGACAAACAAATACATGCAAAATATTCAACATCATTGGCATTCAAGAAGTGCAAATTAAAAGAACACTGAGATTTTTGTCTCACCCCAGAGAAAATGGCTCTCATCAAATACTCAACCAATAACAAATGCTGGCAAAGCTGTGGGGAAAAAGGAACTCTTCTCCACTGCTGGTGGGAGTGTAGATTGCAAACAACCCAAATGCACAACTGAGAAAGGAATAAAAAAATGTGATATTTTTAAACAATGGAGTATTACACAGGTACAAAGAAAGAAAACTTTGAGGCTTTTATAGGTAAATGGATGCAAATAGAGATCACACTCATTAGTGAAATAAATCAGACCCACATTTGTAAATATCAAATTGTGTCCCTAGTGTAAGAGCCCAAAAGAGTAAATAAAATCCAAAAGGTACAATAGATACTGTGAAAAGTAAAGCAGCTGTTCAAAGGGAAAGAACAATTTGAGGGAAAGGAGAAAAAAAAGAAAGAAGAAAGGGAATAAAAGCATATATACACACGATAGCTAAGAAAATTGTACTACTAATTTCTACTGCTTTATTGAAAGGAAAAGTTAATGCATAATTGTTTGATCAATCTTGCTTGTATATATCTGGTTATCAGAACAACTACTTTGTTTTCTTTTTTTAAATAAAAGCACAAAAACATATTAACAAACAGACACAAATTAGCATAAAAAACAGTACAATCACAACTGATCTACAGACAAGGCGACATGATCTCAACAGTGGTTATTGCTTTATCCATTGATATCTTCACACTGTATATATATATGAACCCATATACAGACATGCAAAATTGGTCGGACAATTAATCCTCTCAACAACAGAAAAACACAAAAAACAAAAAAACCAAAGACAAAAAACAAAACAAGCAAACAAACAAAAAAACAAACAAAAAAAACCACCAATAGTTGCTGCTTTGCATATTCATATCTTCGAAGTGTGTGTTCAGGATAACACATACAGACATACAAGATTGATCAAATAACCCGTCATCAATTATTCCTTAGCATTAAGTGATATAATACAGAACAACTACTTTGAAGATAGCAATATGCAATATAACAAACATTTTTAATTTACTATCATATTGCTTTGAAATTCTGTATCATTTTTATATTTTATATTCTCTTTAAAATAAAAACATGAGCCAGACGTGGTGACACATGCCTGTAATCCTAGCACTCAGGAGGCTGAGGCAGGAGGAGGATCATTATGAGTTTGAGCTGGTGCCTGGACTACCAAGTGAGCTCAAGGCCAGCCTGAGCTGCATCAGAAGACCCTGTCTCAGAAAGACAAAATAAGATAAAATAAATAAATAAAATAAAAAGGGAAAAATGATGATACACAAAGAATCTTCCTACACGTGCAACATTTAAAACATCTGGAAGAAAAGCTAGTTACGTGGTCATGTTTGCTTTTTGTTTCAAGTGGATCATCTATTTAGTTGTCCATGGTTTTGAAGGAACGTATAGCGAAGTTACCAGAAAGTCTGCTGTTGTGGAACCAATTACCATATCTATCAGCTGACTGATATATCTAACATCCCCCTGTGGCACCAGTAGATTTAATCTACGCTTTTAGCAGAGATCCTGAGTACAAAACACTACACTACAGCTCTCAAAATTCTCTTTGGACTTCGTGGTGCTTAGTTGGTAATTTGTAACCTCTCCTCCCACCTCAACTCCCGCAGTCCCTGTTTCACGCTTGATCTCTCTGTATAACCTTCTTTATGAGAGGTTCTACGCGTAGAAAAGATCATGAAATAGTTTTCTTTCTGTGTGCGGAAAATTTCCCTTACCGTCACGCCCTCAGGGTCCAACAGAATTGTGGGAAATGGCAAGAGCCGGCGTCCTTTCTAAACGGCGAATAATACAACATCACATCTATACACCACAATTTCTTTGCTTGCCTGTAGACGAAGATAGTCATCTATCACGTGACTGATGCCACACTTAGCACAGAAGTGCAGGTATTTTTATGCCATGGTGGTAGTTCTCTTTTTAATACATTTAGAAACCTGCATAGTGTCTTCCTATAATGCCTGTGCCACGCTGCAACCTGCCCAATAACTCCCAAGAGTCTACCTTTCCATACATTCACACTGGCACTTTTAACTTGTGTTTGTAAAATTATTTTCTTTCTTATTTATTTTGAGGTCCCGGGATTTTTACCCTGGATCTTTGCATTGAGCTACACACCTAGCCTTTGTTTTGTTTTATTGTTGTTTGTTTGTTTGCTTTTCTGAGACTGGGTCACTCTAAGTAGCTAAGTTGCCTAGGCTGGACCCACTCATGCTATCCTCCTGCCTCATCCTCTCAGAGTGCTGATCGTTGGCTTGGATCAGCAGCATGCGTGGCTCTCACTCTGTTCTGACAATAGGATTTTTACACAGTGTGAGCTGAAGTCCCACTCTGGTTTTGAATCACATTTTCCTAATGATTTTGTCAGATTGCACACAAACTTATTCGCCATTTTTACATCATCGTTAGGGAGAGGAGTGTGTCACCATGCCTGTACTGTAGACAGACTGCCCGCTTCAGTTTCCTTTGTTTTGCAGAAGCTTCTCAGTTTGATGAATCTCCTCTGAATACTTTTGATTTCACAGTTTGTATTTTGGGTATGACTTCTAAACAAACGTTGCAAAGGACATTGTCCAGAAGATTTCCACCTGTATTTTCTTCTGGGAAATTTATGGGTCTCTTATGTTTAGGATTTTTAGCTTTTTTGAATTGATTTTTTGAATAATATAAAATAGGATCCCAAGTTCAGTTGTTTTCATATGAAAATCTACTTTTCCAAGTAACATGTGTAGAAGAAACCATTCTTTCATCATTAGGCCGTTTGGGTTTCCTTGTCACCCGTATGTCCTGGATTTGTTTCCAGCCGCTTACTGCAGCCACTGTTCCATGTACTTTCGTGACGGCATCACAATTTTGATTACAAAGCAGTGATACAATTGTAAATAAGGAAATGTGATGCCTCCAATATGATTACTTTGTTTTCTGTTTTTGCTTTGGATTATCCTCAGAATTTTTTTAGTTGCTGTATGTCATGCATGGTTCCACACAAACTTTAGGATTAATTTTTCTATTTCTGTAACGAACACTATTGGCAATTTAATATATATTATGTTGAGTATATGTATTGGCGTAGGTAACACAAACATTTAGAAAGATTGATTTTTACAATACATAAGCATCTTTACATTTTTGAGTCCTCTGCAATTCTTTTCTCAGTGTTTCACAGCTGATCTTTACCTGGCTGCAACTTAATTATTTTAAGTCCTTAATTGCTGTTCATCATTCTTTCCTTTTGAGCAGTTGAACAACTGGGATGAGCAAAAGGAGAAAAGAAGAAAAAATATATATATATATATATATACATACACAAGATAGCTAATTGTACTACTAATTTCTATTGGTTTATTGAAAGGAATACTTAATGTCTAATTGATCAATTTTTCATGCCTATATCTGGTAATTTGAATAACTACTTTGAAAATACAGTATGCAATATAAGAACTACTGTTAGTTTCCTATTCTCTTGTTTTGAAATTCTGTATGGTTTTTATTTTTTTTATTGTCTCTGAAATAAAAAATGAAAAAAGTTCTTAATTTATTATATTTTGATAAATTCAGATGATAACTATATTCATCAACATAGGAATCACAACTGAGATATTAGTGCCATCTGCTTTAAAGAATTTTATATCAAAAAAGGATTATAAATCAAATTGTTTCACCTAATTGTAAGGAAAAAATTGAAGAGACTAATGAAAGCAAAATACTGCTCCTTGAAATCAAAAGTGCAGTGCCAAGGCATGAAAGGAATTTGAACATAAATAGGACAACAGTAGAAGAAAGCAGCAACAACAGAAAGTGAAATAAGGAAAAAAATTCAAGTTCAATAGTATTTGAAATGTTTTTCTTTGCTTTAATACCTTTACACATAGATACTGCACTAATAAAGGAACCAGAAGGAATACTCCTATACCACTTATGTGACATCTAGAATTCCCTTAAAACATTTATTTACTTCAAAGAACTGCTCTCTTAAATATAAAAACGTATTTTGGAGTAGTGGTAGCCTTCTACATTCTTTGTTGTCAACGTTAACCCATGTAAAATGTGACTCAGAGTGTTGGTATTCATATATGAACTTAAAATAGAGATTTCCTCTTCCTTGCTTTCCTCTGGGATGCTTTTATTATTATGAGATTATCACAAATGCATAGAATGTAAGACTTTTGAAACACGTGTAAGTACATAGGACTTGGGACAAAATAAGAAAATAGAGACATATCGCCAAATAGAGGCTAAGAGGCTTCAGGAACTGTGCTCAGACACTACCTTTTCTGTTCTCAACTGGCCTTATACAGCTAAAGAGAAAGATGTGTAACAAGCAAATTTTAAGGTCATAATTGTGTAAATTCGGCAAAAATTTACCTGAAATACAGATTATATGTTATTGAAAAGTAAGTTCGTGTGAAATAGTCAAATCATCTGAGGTAATATACCCAGACTTTTACCTGTGGGCAAGAGAACTATTTTATTCGAATGATAACACTATTTTATAAGGTGTTTTCTATGTATTCTGAGAAAATAATAAAAGGCAATTGTAGATATGACACGACATATTTTTAATGAACTTAATATTTAGTAGAAAATATCAAAAATACTAAATAAATTGTATGTGTAAGTGCATGTACTTTTTATGGAATTAGGAAATGGGGTTGTATTGTGTTAAAGAGTACAGTTTATTTGTAAATTCCACAATTTTCTTATACAGAAAATTCTAAAAATCTATGAAAATTTTAATAGAAGTAGTAAGAGTACAGCAAGATAAAAAGAAAGTTACTATTCCAGACAAAAATATTCAATTGGAATTCTTTATTTGAACAAAAATGAGCATAACAGAAATTATGTTTACAGCTTTAAAAATGTTTTGAAAGTGTATGTATGATTATCAAGGATCAACATGTATTTAAGAATAAATTTAATAAAATTTGGCACTGATAAAGTTAGTTCAATTTATATAAAAATATGAAAATGTAATACATAAATATATGAAAGAATCCCTGACTTAACAAGTATGTTACACTGTTCATGTTAAAAATGTTAACATTTGTGAACTTACATTAATATACACATAATGTGTATGTATATATTTCATATGTCTGGGTAAATATACAATATAACATAGAGTGTAGTTCTTGCCTTTGGGTTTACGGAATCATTGTAATTCCAATTAGAAATTGACAATTTAATGCATCAGTACAAACTTTCAATGTCAGCCTAAAGATCTAAGAATAACAAAGATCTAGTGAAAAATAAGAAAAAAGTAAGGGGCTTTACCTTACTATATTCTAAGATGTATTCGAATTACTTATTTAATCTTTTAAAATATATTGTACTGGCTTTGGAACAAGTTAACTAACAAAAAGAATTGAGAACTTAGAATTGGCTTCCATATACACAGCTAACTTGATAGAGGAAACACTGTTATATCTCAGAAAAAGATTGATTTAACAAAATTCATGAGTAAATCTGATAAGACAGTAACCAGATCAATAATTCATAACACATGTAAAAATTTTACAGATGAGTATAAAAAGCAAAGTTTAAAATTTTAGAAGAAAGTTTAAGACAGTATGAGAGTTTAACATGAAGAGAGATTAAACAGGCAAAATATTAATGTTACTAATTAAAATTAAGTCTTTATGTTTATCAACCAAGAATTAGTATTTGGAATAAGTAAAGCTTTCAACATATGAATAATATGAAGGACAAGTAATCTAATTAAAAATGAACAAAAATGAAAACATATAATTGACAAAAATACTAAATGTCAATTAGCATTAATAAAGAATGTAAATTTATTAAATATCGCTGTATGAGCTCCCATTTCAAGCTATCTACGTTTGCAAAGCTTAAAGTCTGAAAATATTAAATGTTTTGGCAATATAATGATATGCAAACTCATAAGCTACCAAGCATGGTGATAAAAAAATGAATTAACTAATTTATATATGTAATTTGTACATGTTTTCATACAGTGATAAGACTGTCCCATAGGGAAAAACCACCCATATATACTAGCACATAAAGAAAGCTGTTTCTTAGCATCATTATTATGGTTGGGATGGGAGACTGAAAAACAGAAGTGGGCATGAAATATATAGCTGTTTAAATCACATTCATTGAATGGAGTATTTTAAAACAGTAAAATAACAGACTATATAAAAAGACATATAAAGCTTAATATCTGGGTTGGGTTTTTTAAAGCAGTAAAACTAACAATGCTGTGTATGAAGATGAGAGTAAAGATTAAAATTAGAATACTGAATAGAAAAAGGATATTATAGAGAACTATAATCTTACTCCATTTTCATAAAGTACAATACAATCAGATATAAACGACATGTTGAAATTAATGCTCAGCAGAGAGGCTGGGAGGAAAAGAATACCCACTACAAAATGGGAAATTTTATTAAATATTTTTGACTTCAGGGTTAGTGTTCTACCTTTTATTTAATTATGTGCCTCAAATTTCACATATAGGTATGATCTTTTCTTTGCACCCAATTATACAAATAAAAATTTTAGAAATAGCATTTTTAATGTGCCCACTGTCTACAAACAAGTATTTATAGCTGGGTACTAGAGCTTGATAAATGTAGGCACACATACATGTCTGTCATTTACTAGTAGTATTAGTCTAGAAAAGGATACACTACATTACATTACAAAGAATAAAAGCAACTGTAACTTCCACTCTTTTAAAAGGAACCAGTATTCCTGCAATGCCTGTAGCACAATATTTGGCAATATGGTAAGTGCTTAACCTCAAATATTTAATTTTTAAACACCGTGGTGGTACCTTATGCAAACAGTTTCATATTGGTTTATAACTGTAATGAGAGGGGTGCTTAAAACTGTTAGATTTTAAATTTGGATTCAGAAGACAAAGATTTGAACTGGGAGTTGGGAAGAAGAGAAATTTTATCAAGGGAAAGTAAATTCATTAGAGAACAGAGAGGAGGGAAGATCGATAGGTGTAAGCTAAAGAAGAAATTTTGGTTTGAGTTTTTAAAGGGTTTAAAATACAATATCATGAAAAAGAATGTTTGGGACCAGGTTGTGAAAGAACAAGCCAAGAAGACTCTGGTCGACTGTTCAAGAGGTACAGAAGAAAAGTCACCCTGACTGAAACCTTCCGTCCTTCCTCTCTCTTCTTTGCCTCCTCCTGTTTTTCTTCTTCCGCTGTCTCTGTCTCTCTCTCTCTAATAAATTCCTCTTATTCATATGTATTAACTATTTTATATTAAAAATCAAATGCTATTTCAGAAATAATCATTGAAAATATAATCGATTATTTCAAAAATGAAAATTCAGACATTTATTAGGAAAATACCTTTGTCAAGTCTGCCTTTAAAACATCCATGTTTAATTATGCAATATTTTAGAACTGTGATGGGAAAATACGATATCCATTTTACATTTTCTTTACTTAACGCATGAAAGCTGTTGCTGCAAATTAACCTGAAACATTTTCCAAAATCATCCATTGCACAGGTTCTTTCTGTGATACCCTTCGAAGGCTAGGATTCAAAGAAGGATTTGCAAAACAGCTTAGTGGGGAGTTGATTTCTGAGGGCAGAAATGAGGAACCAGAGAGAGGCAGATGGGGAAAAATAAACCAGGAAGATACCATGCTCCCCTGTTGTTACTTGGCTGGACCGACGTGTTTCCATTTCCTGTCCGGTGGAGGCGGCAGCTGGGCGCCGCCCCTTGAGCCTCAGCCATTGGTTGTGTGTGGCCCCTGGAGACTGTTGATTTTCCTTTGCTTTCTTTACGTCCTTAAGCTTGAAACTACCTGAATTTCTTTGTTTCAGACAAGATTCTAATGCCCAAAAGCAAAAGATAACATAGTGTGACTGGGGAGTGTCTAAGAGTGGTTTGGCTGAGCTAACATTGCTATTTTAAGCTGGGAACGCAGCAAATGAAGAAGATCGAGTCATTTTAGAAGCTTATTATGAGGTAGTACGATAAAGATTGTCTTGCACTTGCATTCATGTTTTCCTATAATTCTCTACTTCAACCTTTTAAAATGTTTCTTTGTTTGGGGGAGCATATTTTTTTAAAAAATTAACTTTATTGGTAAATTAAGCACACTGGTGCCTTGCTAAAAACATATTTATATGAGACAGAAAAGTTTTCCTACTTTTAAGACTCTACAAGTGGAAAATTAGAAAGAAAATTACCTTCACGAGGTTAGTCCCAGGAGTATGAGCCCATATTGAGGAAGGTAGTCACAAAGATTACACAAGTAATTACAAAAGTGTTTCACAGATTACAGAAAACTGTATTTACTCACTTGCACTGTAGGTTAATGTTTGGAATAAATGAAACAACAACAACAAGAAAAAAACCATAGAAAATGTACTGTTTTTGATATGACCCATGACATAAATGTCGACATTTCTACTTATTCAGAAGGTGAAAGAAATTGTTGTCCTAGTTAGAAGCAATGAAGAAAACTTGCTAAGAAGAATGTCAGTGTTTCTCTTTGTAGCTATCACACAAACTACTAATGGCAAATATTCAAGTAAAAATAATCAAGAAGAATAAAACAAGACAATATGAAAGCTCATTTTACTATATATCTTATATGTACATAGGCAGGGATACATGGAGTTAAAAGCTACCACCCAATCTTGTATCAATGTGATTGCATCTCAAGATTTTCTGGAGACATTGGCTCTGCCTTTTGTTTTGTGGTATACAGCAACCCACTTAACCTATCTTCTTAAGGGTCCCTTAATTTTTACAATGAAAGTAGTGGTACACCCTAGACCAAAAACTGCCATGAAGGGTAAGGCAAATTTATATAATGTTAATTATACTACTAACATTAGTAAATGAGTTGTATTTATAAATTAATATTAAGTAGAGCCAGAACAGTTCTTATTTATAACTCTCAGCAAGTTCTCACCATAAATAATGCCTACTTGTCTTGACAAGGAGTACCAAGTACATGGTTTCCAGTAATTCATATTTATTGTGAAGATTTTAAGGTTTAAACAATGCAAACCTCTTACTTTACAGATATACTTGTAGATTCGCTTCTATATTAAACACAAGTATATATAGTGCTTGTAAAAAATTTCAGGTCACTAATTTTTTCAGCTATTTTTTCAAACACTGGGATGAAAATATTAGTTTCTTTTGATTTATATATAGTGCTTCTGTTGCGCAAAACATTTTGCCAAAAGTTTACAAACAAATGTAGAATTTTTTAGAATGGGGATATGAGCTATTATCATTTTGCAAACTCTTAAAGAATAATTAGTATTTTCCCCAAACAGTAAACTTAAGTAAAATAGTAGAACACTCTTCACTAAAATATATTTTCAACAAATACAAAATACACATGAAATACATTGCCCTATGTTTTATAGTTGATGTATTTTAAGATAAAAATTAATTTTGGGAGATATAGCTGAAAATGCTCTCTACTTTTTCATTTAGTCTTTCAATAGACACCATGGAGAATAATTATTTAATGCAGAAGAAAATATTTTGTCAAGTTTTAAATGCATGATATGAAAATATTTGCATTACAAATTATTTGAATGAACACAAGGAATTTCAATATTTCATTTGTCAGTACCATAAAAATGAGTTGACAGATTTTAAAATGATTTCACATTTGGAAGAACATTTAGAGAATGATGCTCTGAAACTCAGTTAATGCTTACAAAAACCATTATATTGACACAAAATCATAAATTATTATTTGCTATTTTGTGCCATGCCTTATGTGAGTAACATTTCTTTTTGGAGAAGTTATTTGAAACATCTGAAAGCAACTTCTCTGAAGGTATTGATGAAATTTTCAGATTAAAACTTGAACAATAATTGTCAGTCTGTCTTCTGTTGTTACAGTGAAATATTTGGGGCTCAATGAATAGATTTTTAGGTAGATCACAATTTTGGAGGCGGGAAGTGCAAACAGCTTGGGGCCACTTCTGGCAAGACTGTGTAGTTTCCCATGGTAGAAGAGATCATAATGCAAAGTTTGTACATAATGGGAAGAACACCTGACAGATGGGAAGCCCAAGGTCAAGGAAGCATCCTTTATAACCCTCGCTCTCCCAGAATACCAGGGTCCCTCCCAGAAAACTGCCCAAATTTCTTAGGAATGCATTATGTCCAGCTATGCCTAATGCACCCCCGCTCAGAGCCACCCTTCAAAGTTCACTGTTCCTTAGCACTGTCACCCTGGGGGCCATGTTTCCAGCTCAAGACCTCTGGGTGCTGCATGTAAGCCCTATCTTATTATTGAACTCACTTACATTTCTTATTTAAAATTATGAAGCTATCCTATTGAGAACTGCATGAAAATTCGAATTTGAATATTTCTTTTATTCCTCTTATTTTATGTTTAATTTCGGGAAAATAAAAACTGCATTCCGCCTGCAAGGCCCATGTGGACACACACAGGTGTTGTCCATTTGCTGCTGTTGTGTTGGGTGTGGATGATTTTCTGCAGGCGCCAGAGCTTGAAAAAAATTGAGAGAGCCAATCTGTGAGGAAGCAGGAATTAGAAGATCAACTGCTAGAACTGGAAGGAAAATAATTACCTGAGAATTTGCAGGTGAGATGGAATGAATGGAACCTGGGTTGTGGAGAGCATGGGCAAAGAGTGATAAGATATGAATGAGTTGTGAAAACAGAGTGGCGTGTGACAGTGACTGGATCCAGTTCATGAGATTTGCAAGCAGATGAATAAATATCTTCTGAGTGTTCAGATGTGAAATGTGAATATCTACTTACAATAATGCTCATAGACAAGAACAGAACAATTCACCCTTTGCACTACAGCTCAATTTTTTCTTCTCCCAAGGAAATTCATTCTATTGTATCATTTTGCACAAATGTATGCACCTGAATTATGATAGTGTTTGTGTCATCTAGGAATTGTGGGGAGGGAGAGAAGATTGTCACATGCCACAGGTTGTATGCTCAATAACTGTAAGCTATAATTGTAAAGTAGAAGTTTGTATCCAGTCTACTTTAAGGTACAGCAATTTCACTGTTATTCAAAGGATCACTGTCTTGGTTACTTTTCTCTCATTGCTGAGACAAAATACCCAATGCCCAAAATGAAGGAAAGAAAGGTTTATTTAGCTTACAGTTTGTGGAGATTTTAGTCCATACTTGGCTGGCTCAGAGGCAGAGTGGCACATGGCAGAGGGAAAATGTTCATGGCAGCAGAACACAGCAAAAACCACAAGAGCAAAAAGGAAGAATGGCAGCAAGCAGCTTCTTTCTCTCCCTTGTAAACCACCTACCCCCACCCAGGGAGTGTGTAGGTCTCACACAGTCTCCATGCCCTCCTCTTCCACAGGCTCAGGATGAGCACAAAGTAAGCACCTTGGCTTCCTGCTGAGTCACTCAGCCAAACCTCTGGACTCCCCAAGTTGACACAGTGTGTAGACCATAACAATCACCTTTAAGATTATTTGATAGTTCACATTTAGTTGGTAGTATGCACTTCAATCCTTTTTTTTTTTTTTTTTTTTTTTTTTTGCGGTACTGGGGATCGAACTCAGGACCCTGCGCTTAGCTAGGCAAGCGCTTATTCCACTGAGCTATATCCCCAGCCCGGTAGTATGCACTAAGCATGACTGAAAGTATTTGTTCTGCTTTCAAGGAAGCCAATTACAGCTTTACTTCCATTAACAGAATACAGCCAGAAGAATTAAGAAATCTGCCTTGAAATTTCATTAAGTTTTCTACATGTGTGAGTGTGTGTGTGTGTGTGTGTGTGTGTGTGTGTGTGTGTGCATTTCTTCAATAGCAAGCAAGCTTACAAAGTAAAAATACCACAGGTTTGCCAGAGTTCCTGAATCTATACCTTATGTATGTGAAAATTCTGATAAAGACTCGTAAGGCCAACATTGACCTTGAGCTCCACTGTTTCCTAATTTTATAATTATAAGATTATTACTTTTGCTTGTCTTTTTCTATTGGCTGTAAAACCAAGATTTTGACACTAATAAATCTTATAAAACTGTTATATTGACCAGTACTCATAGCATCTTTCCATAGCATTTGCCAAACCTTTGAAAATTATCAAATACTTAGCAAATTAAAAAAAAATAGGTATTAAATAATATCTGTAAATATCATCAGTTTCTTACGAGATAAATTTGGTGTAAGATATATAACAACTAGATCCTTCCCACGTTTTGGTCCCTTTGATCTACACATCTAAGGGAAAGGGTTAATTCTCTATTTTTGAGTTTCACCAACACTGAGTTGGTTTTTGGACAATATATAGAAGCTTGTCAAATAAAAGGGAGTAAGTATCCATATGATAACATATAACTCAAGGTTACAAAAACATAGTCACTTAATAGACATTACTCTTATCTAAGTTTCAGCCAGATCTTAGGTCCAAGACTTAAACGTATAGGGGAGTCTGATAAGGAATATAGTTTATTAGTGACATGGATAGTAAAACTCTCAGCTTGTGAGGCTTTTGTGAATCACTGAAAGAACACATTTCAGTGAACACGTCCAAGTCAAGGAGCAAAGCACCCTCTATAACCCAACCTAGGGCAACTGTAAAATGCAATCTGCAATAACAGTTAAATGTAACAGTTCTTTGGGGACTTATATACCAATCTATAAAAGTAAATTCATCACCAGCTTTGCAAATGTGGTTTGCCTTTGGAAAACGAAAGCTACAGAGCGGGAGGTAGGCGAGAGACAGCTTTGGAGCATCTATGCACAGGGATTGAAACGCTTCTGTTTCTGTTTTCTTTTTCCATATGAAAGCATAACATGGAATCTCTATCCTTGGTTTTACCCTCTTGATTGTTAAATCATTGGTATTAACATTTCAGATCCCCAAGGGCTTGATAAGAATGAATTTCTTTAGTATGATAGAAGCATTACAGGTCTGTAATTATAAAAATATTTTCCTTATTTGGAACTTAGACTATTTCTTCACCTTTCATGATCTTAATAACTGAAGGATTGTGTTCTTTTTAAAACAAACAATATATAACAATAAACAGCACATAAAGAGTTTGTTTCTGCAGAAACCAGCAAGAAAAAACAATAATAGTAATTATCCTCAGATCATAGTTGCAGTAGTACACAACATACAATGTATTAAATTAATGTATAAATATTACCTGTAGCACAAATGTTGTGATTCTTTTATTGTAGGAAAGGTAGAGGCAATGATTTACACCATGGGTCTTGTCTCGTATCTGAAAGAAAAACTTCAGTTTTATTTAGAGATGGCTAAGAGCTAAATAAAGGGAAAAGAAGATGGCAAGTTTATCCAGTGCCCACTCAGACAACGTGGTGTCAAACTGTCAATGGGTGACTTCATTGAACTGATAATTATATCTACACCATGGAGTTTATAAATTGGCAGTGTACAGTCTTCACATTGTCCTTATATATGTGTATTTCTGGGACTCTATCCTTGTGAAGGCAAATGGGTCACAGGAAATCAGTACTCCCATTTGCAATTCAGTTTTGCTGCTCATCATGTAGAACATCAGGTGATCTGAGCAATGAGACACTCTCCTTCTCCTCTACTTTCTCTCCATTTTTTCGATGTTTGACTTCCATGGATTGTTTCTGTTAAGGATCAGGGATAGCGTTTTCTCAACTTAAGCAACTTCTTTGCCTCTGTCAGCCCCTAATGGTGTGGGAGGCTCTGCTCTTTAATACTCGCAACTCTTTAGAGTACCTGCATCATCTTCCTCAACTTTTCCTTCTCCTGCACAATAACCCTGTGCCTTATAACTCTCAGTGTGGGGAAAGTTTCTCACATTCAGGTGGTAAGAAAGCTTAAAAGACAAGCAAAACAAATCAAATTAATCCCATGTTTCATGAGTTTCTTTGCCATGGCTAAGAAGGGTTCTCAGATGAGAGATAAGAAATCATTGACCACTTAAAGTTAACTACTGAAAAATATATCTTTTTAAATGTTTCCATAGTGAATTAGATATAGTCAATTAATTTAGAGTCATCAAAAGATCTCTACTGACCTTAGATTATTTCCATGAATGAGTGGGATCATATCCTATTAAGAGTGAACTGGATATATAACATTTTCCCCAAAGAAGTGCAGCTCACGTTTTTCTGAAACAGATTCATCCCATTGACAGTTCTCCTGATTGGGACACAGTCTCATAAAAAAGACATAAATCGTATTTCCCTATTTCACCAGAAATACACTGGTGTTTTTCTTTCCAATACACCGGTGAATGGCAAAAGAATTACCACATTCCACCAAACAAAGAAAGTAAAATCATAATTTCATCAAATAGAATTATGTTTTCTTTGGCTTTTATTGCTTTAAAAATGGTAACAGTTTAACATGGCAATCTGAGCTTTTCTAGAAATCACTGTGTTTAATATTTGAAAAGAAGAATGACTTCCTGAAAATTGCAATGATTTAGCCCTTAAGAAATGGTTTTGAGATTGTTAGAAAATAATCATATATATTTCTCCATAGGGCCCCCAGCCACTGCATTACACAGGAACAGAAGATTCAAACAATAAAGGAAAGTTAGAAAAGTAATTCCTTTCCAACATTACAGGGTTATACACATCCAGAAATAATGTCCTGTTGAATCTGTTTCTATAATTCATTAAAGAGAACAGATATATTTAACTGATTATGCAAAAATACAACTATATCCATTTGGAGAGAACACCAAAATAGGATTACTTTAGTACATCAAAAATGTTTATTTCCAGGAATAAGAAATTTTAGAAAAAGGAAAAGACACTAAAACTAAGCAGAAAGAGACAAAGTGGGTTGAGACACACATACAAATTAGAACAATCTAGTCTTACTATAGTTCTAATTTTGCCTTTGGGCATTATTATTCATTTTGAAGTAATTATATATATATATATATATAGATAGATAGATAGATAGATAGATAGATATATACTGTGAGTCATCTTGGGGGCCATGAGATTAATAGTTACTTGTGTTGCACTGAGCAGTCAGAGGTACTTCCAAGCAATGTAACATTAGTTGCAAATTCCTTTTTGAGCAACATTGGGTACCTTTGTCCCCACTATAAGTTTAGTCCTGTACCTATTATTAGGAAAAGAATAGGCATTCCATGAATATTTATAGAATGATGAAAAAGGAACAACTCCTAGCCTTTAGAGAAAGGCATTATAAATGCCCTTAATAAAGTAGTAAATCATGAAAAATGATGCTTATCATCAGTTCGATGACTTGAGTTGTGTGTATCAAGGTATTCTAAAACACGTTAATCATTTTTAAAAGTGATTATAAAAATCACAGGAAACCAAATGCCTTTGATGTCCAGCGTATCCCAAAACTTCATTTCCGCTCTATCCTTTGTTACATACAAATAAGTTAAACATTTTCATCCCTGTGTACCTGTTTCAGTGCTGCTGCTGGTGGCAGTGTGTTTTCCTGGGACCTCAGGAAAACTTCTTATACCATTTTCATTTAACGCACGTGATATCCAGATGAAAGCTCAAAGTTTTCAGGATGTGGAGATGGATTCCTGCAAATGAGAGAATAAATGTAAATGCAATTTCTCTTTTCTAAAAATAAACCAGACTTGTTTTTAAAAGATTGCCTAAATTAATAAAAACCAGCAAATCTATCTCATAAGACTGAATCGTTTCACTGCTTGCTTTCATGGTGAATATGTAAGAAACTTTAGAACATCAGCTTTTCCTGGCACGACTCCTAAAAACGTCATGCAGGTGGCAGCCTACAGGTTAAACATATGAGTGAGTGCAAACCCAGGATCAGTTCTTCATTACGTTATCTCTCATCCCCCTCCCCTCCTGCTCTGTCCAGTGGCTTTCTTCTGTTTATGTTTCGGAGTGCAGTATATACTCTTAGCCAGTGAGATAATGTTATTTATTGATCTATTGAGTTTTAGGGCACTTGGACAAGGAGCTCCATTAGTAATTGCAGATGGGTGCTCCTCTGGGCCCCAGGTTCTGAAGCAGAGACACTTTCAGCCTGACATGTAAATTGCTTGCAGGGAGGCAAGAGACTGCTGTATCCATTACTCCCATTATTGGCCAATTTGTCAGCAGCTCAGAGAGCAGAGCAGTTCCACTGCAAGTCAAAGGACACACAAGCGCATCCCTAAGGCTACAGGAGAAAGGAGTTGAACTGGAAGAAACTGGTTTGTGATGTGATGCCAAATGACAAAGTTACACAGTAGAGGAAGCCCTGTGGCCTTCCAAAAGACTAGAAAGAAGGGAGAGCATAGGGAAAAAAGTGGGTACCTGACTATAAATAATACTTTCCAAATTCATATATAGAAATCTCCTTCATTCCAGTGTGTGTGTGTGTATGTGTGTGTGTGTGTGTGTGTTAGAATTTAGAACATAGCTGTAGAACTGGTTTCAGGGAAAGGAAATTCAACTGAAAATTTTTGGTTCAGTGATTAAATATGTAGGTAAGGGGCATTTGATTTTCATTTTTCACAGCAGCAGCTACCAAAACACAACAGAGACAGTGAATTCAGATGCCCTCTGAGGCTGAGAAGTGTGTGTGTGTGTGTGTGTGTCTGTGTGTGTGCACACACGCGCGCACACCATCATGCACACCTGGACTAACCCGGTTACTGTTACATTTAAACTCAAATCCTGTCCTCAGTACAAAGGAGCCATGTCTACAAGCTCTTTCGCCTCGCTCACCCCTTGTTTTATCTGGCATTGGTCCCCAAACAAAAATCAATCTTCAGCTCCTTTTAATGTGTAGTCCTAAATCTAGAAAGCCAAAAAAACATGGGAGTCTTGTATTTATTATGAAACCTTTTTTATCTGGCTAGAGGGCAGCCTTCTAATCAGGAGAATGAATAAACAGTCATTTACTTCCTCGCAGGGAACACAGACAGCTCAATCTTTTCCAAGCCCAGACAAACCAAAGAGGCCTCCAATTTGTAAATCAAAATATTATCAGGTTGTTAATTTAGCCTGGCACTCATTAAGATTTAAAGAAATTTATGTTATTGTGTTTATTGATGGAGGTTATAGGTAGAAGTAGAACTACTTTTAATTTTTCTTTGTGGTAGAAAAAAATGTCTGGTAGCTTACACTAAGAGGTCTTTTAAGTGGTACATATTTACTGAAGCTTTTAAAAATAGATACTTTCTGGTTTCTCAAATGTTATGGGAAAAGAAAGAAAAAAAGGAACATAAAGATATGTAAAAGATTGCCTTTATCATTTGTTCAGAGGCATAGTGTTATGGTAAGATTCAGAAAAATATGTTATTTATTGAGGTTTTCACATCTAACATGAAAAGGTACTCTATCATACTTAATAGAAAAACACAGAAAGACAGAGATATAGACAGATATAAATACACACAAAGACAAACACAAATGTCCTGAGTAAATTGAGAGGAAGCTATTTCTTATAATTTCATCTCATTGTGGTCATTTCTTTATCTACAGTCATACCTGTGTTTCTTTTCCACCTTCAGCTACATTTCCAACTCACCAAAGTGGAAGCATTTGTCTTGTACACAGTAGGATATGTAAATTATTGGTTTTTTCACGGTAGAAACTGAGGAGACATAACGTTTAATGTAAACTGGATATCCAGCTTTCAGATTTGGAGGACTGTGGTAGTACAACTTTACCTTTAAGTTGTCATGTTGCAAACTACAACCAAAATAGTTTCTTTCCCATAAACTCTTACCCCTCTTTTACTTCTCTCAAAATTATTTCATCCAGTGAAGCTGAAAGGGGGGTCATGTAAAAAAGTGGCTTCAGATATTTTTAATAATAACACAGCCATGGAATTAACAGTTGATACATTGTGTCAACTGGAGTTTAGAAGGTTAACTAAGTGACTCAGCAGGGAGCCGGGGTCCTCACTTTGTAAACATCCTCATCCTGCCCAAGAGGAGGGTGTGGAGGTTATGTGCTACACCTGCCCTGGGTCAGGGCAGCCTGCTTACACTATAAGGGAGGAAAAGAGGCTTGCCCTCCCTGCCCCTTTTGTTCTTGTTGCTTTTGCTGTCTTCTGCTGCTTTGAAGTGTTGCCCTTCTGCCATGCACCAGCTTGCTTTGGAGCCAGATGATCATGGGCTGAAACCTCCACAAACTGTGAGCTAAATAAACCTTTCCTTCCTTCATTTGGGATGTCGGGTATTTTTTCTCAGCAATGAGAGAAAAGTAACCAAGGCACAATGTTCATAAAATGTGATCATTTGAAAAAGTACTAAAAGAAAATAATAAGCAAATATTTGTAAATTTTCATGGGCAATATTTTATAAGCCTAGCTCAAAATACAAAATCAAATGGATAAATGTGGTAGATTTAATAAATTAAGGGAAAAGTTTCCACAGACAGAGGTAAGAGATAAACCCCTACAACGTCTGCAACTTATAGAAGAAACACCGTGGTGTTGCTATCCTCAATATAAAGAAAGTGCTATATAAAAGTGACTTACATCTCTAGTATTATATGGTCTATTATTTTTCCATTCTGCTGTAAGGAAATGAAATACTCAAGGCTCTGTAACTTATAAATATGAGAGATTTATTTCTTTCACAATCTTGGAGGCTCAAAGTGCAAACCGAGTGGCACCAGCTCTGGTGAAGGCGTGCTTGGCTGTGTAACTTCTTGCCTGATGGCACCATGATGATGGGAAAATATGGACGGCTAAGTTAGATAGAAGTAAACATACAGTCAGAAATGGACCAGATTCTCAGTGAAGTCAGTGAGAAATAGAGACATCAGCGTTATGACTGGAGGGCCATCTGAAGCCCAGACCTCAAGATAAATATGCACTCGCTGTGTCTGTATGCCTCCCTATGGGATCAGCGGTAATTTGAGATTGTACTGTAATTAGTATCACCAAGTCCAAGAAGTTGAGACAGGCGTAGGTGACCCAGGTGGGTGACCAGTGCGTCTGGATCCATCCCTTTGTTCTTTCCATGTAACCTTGCTATGTGACTTATTTCCCTGTTGCATCATTATTAGATACACTGATATACTTGTAGGGGGTTGATGGTAGTTTGACCCCAGTTGTAGACACATTGTGATTTGCTGTGTTAATTATCCCTGACAAAGGCACTTGGTGGCAACCCACTTCTGGGGCCTCTCTCATCTCTCAGGATCTAACTTTCTATAAAGTGCTCCTATGCTTTAATGCTGTCCCTTGGGATTCATTCTTTGATTCAAAGGACACAAACTCTACACCTCTGACATATGGTGGGGTGAGTTTATTTCACCTTATCAAAAGCATGCTGGACTGAGAAAGCTCATCAGGAGGTGGGAGGCCAACGGCTATTTAAGAGTTAGGTTCCTGCTACCATATATGGGCTCAACATGGCCCCAAAGTAATTGTTACACAGAGGCTTGCGTGGAGGGAAGGAGGACAGAGCTACCTACATGTCCAGTCCTTTATAAAATTGTGTTTTGAGACAAGGTCTTACTAGCTAAGTTCCCCATGCTGACCTCAAATACACCACCTGAAGCCTCCCTAGTGGCTAGCGTTACTGGTGTTCCTTGCCACACTCCAACAGGGCTCGGCTCTTAAAAGTCCACCTCTTGGTCCTCAGTCTCTAACACCCAAATGAAGAGGGAGAGGCAAACCACAACCAAAATCTGGTGAGGAAAGACAAGTTGGGTCTAGGATATAGACTATACCGCAGGGCGTCCTGTCGCTAACTGTAGGTGACTCCTGAAGACCTCATCAATCTTCAAGACTGTTCCTGAAAAGCTATAAGAAGGAAGTTTCTGCTGTGTTGCTGAACATCAAAGAGAATGACTCATTGCCCATTTGTTTGCTGGAGACATAAATGGAGTTAAGAATTCACCTACATTTATGAGCAGTGGTTGGTTATTTGCTTGGGTGTTTATCACATGACAAAAACATCAGAAGGCTAGGAGTGGATGGCCTTAGAATATGCATTTCAGAATTGATCTTTATTTGAATGTAAACACTCAGATACACACAGATTTACTTTTGACAGTATTTTCCAAAAAAACCCACAGACCAGGTGAATTTTTATGGATTGAGGCTAATTTTTTCAACAACTATATGACTTGTGCAAAACACTCATGAACAACACATCTCTGGTGGTAGTAATGGAATTTGTGTACAGGCTCAAAGGGCAGATTTCTCACTCACTGTGTTTGACTAAGTAGGTCCCACTGCCCGCTGCTGAGAGGTGATGATGTTCTAAGATAATGAACCGGTTACTGGGTGTCAAACTCTTTCAGTGAGGAAATGGAAGGGAAAATACCTGAAATCCACAGGAGCCTGGAGTGTGGGCACATGCCTGTAATCCTAGCACTATGGAGGCAGAGGCAGAAACAAGAGGATTGCCATGAGTTTGAGGCTGGCCTGGCCTGTAGTGGGTGCAAAGCCAACCTACATGACATAGTGAAACTCTGTCTAGAAAGAAATAAAGGGCAAGAGGTGGAGATGAAGAGAGAGAGAGAGACAGAGACAGACAGAGAGACAGACAGACAGAGAGAGAGAGGGAGAGAGAAAGAGGGGGGGGAGGGAAGAATAACTGTCTCAGGACAGGGCTTGGCTTCACACCACTGTCTATCAAGGCTGCTGACCCCAGCTTGAATTCGTCCTTTATTCCCCTTCATTTTCTTTATATTTCATTGTTTTATCTCTAAGATATTTTACATGATATTTTCTGTAGTTTTAAGTCTTAAAAATAGCACAAGTTCCAAAAGTAAAACTCTCCTGAAGACACAAAAGAAGAAACAGTGTGATAAGAGCACAGGAGAAAAACACATAGAAAAGAAAAAGCCTGCATCACACTGCATGCCAAAGGTTATCTGGCACCTGGTCATATGTCATTAGTTTGATATATGTCATTAGATTGCATTACCAAAACACTAGAACCGTTAAGAGACAAGACTTAGCTACTTTTATTATGTCACCTCCTTGTTCCATAGAGTCAGCAAGCTTATTCCCATTGACATACAGCTGTGCATCACATACCAAACAGGATCATGGCATGGCTATGAACAGTTTTGTCCATTACGAGTTAGCGCTTGCAAAATTAAAATATAGAAAGTGCAGGGCAAAGCCAACTTGAATGACGAAAGCCAACCCAGCACTTGCAGGGCTATTTTTCCTATTCTTATTGCACTTTGACCCTCTTTTCCCAAACACCTGCTCTTCTTTCCTCAGTAGCACTAGGGTGTCTCAGGGCCTTCTGTTTAATGAAGCAAATGATTGAGATGGTTCTTAAAGAAGTCACACTAACATAGCATGTGAGTTTCTATTCTTTATCCCTACTTACCCTTATGTATAAGCACAGCCTAAAGAGAGAAATAGTTTATGAATGGTAGGTTCCAGGCACAATCGTATTTGAGAATACTGTACTGGTCTATGGTTACTTTTTAAATCCACCACCACCCCCCCCCGCCAAAATGTAACCCAACTAGCTATTTATGAAGATGCTATCTGTTTGTAAAAGTGTACTGAAAAATCAAGCTCCTGGCCGGGGAGAAGGCTATGTATATTAGGCAATAATTCCCAGCAAGAGTTTCTGCAGGCTGATGAGTAGGTTTGGCTCTTTGAAATCCTTTTGCAGTCCATTAGGCAGCATGGGCGTCCCCTGGGGAATAATATTCACTCACGATCATGTTTCTGATACAATTAAGGTCCATCCACACTTGTGCTTTAAATACCTGTTGTTGTGTTTCTATCGTTTGCTGAAACTTTTCTTTGTTTGATATATATTTTTTCTGAGCATAAGGTTCATACAAAGGTGAATGTTAACACTTGAACAGAAATGAGTTGGCTTATCATGAATATATGAAAAATGTGCTTAAGTCACAGCCAAAAATGTTTCTTGTGACTTGTTACTTAATTAAGATAACTTCTAAAGACAAAACAAAAGGGGCAATTTGAAACTGAGAGTCTTTTGTATGTAACCGTGAGCCAGCACGCATGCTCTCACATACTTAAATATTTTCATTTTCCTGATTTGCATGTCTATTAAAACATAACTTTGATGATATATTATTGCGTTCTTAAAAACATATTATTATGAGCACAGCCGAAAATCTGGATAAGTTCAAAGCTTATAGAACTCAGTGGGAGCTTTCAATGCTTAAAGTAACTAAGGCTCAATTTTTCATTAATTAGAAACGATGCTTCCAAATGCATGAAATGGAATGTGCAGATATTTTATTTTATGTTCCCATTATCTCCCTTTATTGTAAATGGTACATCAATTTAATTTTTATGAATTGAATCCTAAAGAAAATATGCATCAAGAATAATTTTCTTCAAAGACAGAAAAATCCAACCTCGGCCACATTTGCTTTTCAAATGTCAGATATTCTGTTGATTTATTAATAATTTCCCCTTAAAAGGGATTAAATATTTAATCACATTCATGAAATAATCTTCTATTGTAAACTTGCATTGGACTAGTTAGTGATATTGAAAATAAAAAATTAAATTGGAAGCTTTTATGTTAACAAAGACTTAGCTTTTCCACAAGGTATTTCATAGATTTTTTCTGGAATAACCTGTTCAATATATAGCATTAAACTAGTACAATTCAAAATCACTTATAATCTCTGTTTTAACTTTTGCTTTCATTTGGAGATATTTCTGTATTACCCTCATAGCCATGTGTCATGGATTTGATTTTTCTCTTGGAGTAATCTGGGAGTAAAGATAGACTAAATATTAGTTTGTCTGGAGGCAGAAACCAGCTGCATACAAATTTCTCTCAGTTTTTCAACAACTGTTTGGACATTATATAGACAGTTTAACCAAACGCTCAGGGCTGCAGTCTCTGCAGCAGCTTTGGCTACTCCAGGGGAAAAACAAATACAGTAGCACAATCTAGGTTAATACATTCCGCATTTCAGTCTATTGTTTTAGCTTTGTTGGCTCTGTCCACGCCAAAATCAACATCAAGGAACTTTAAGTCACCATTGAAGTGCTGACGGGGAACAAATGTCACCCAAAGTGCCAACACGTATCAGTGTTTGTGTACGGACAGGCAAGCTCCCATCTGTCCTTTTCACGGTGGCCTTAAATTTGAAGCTGAGCATAAACTAATACACGGGAACTTAGGACAAAGCAAGTGCTGAGATGCTAGCCACAACAGCAGGCCCAGAGTCAATACCCCACAACGCTCATAAATAGTGTCTTTACATTTCATGATATACTACTGAGATGAATTTTCATATGACATTCATCATGCAAGCATTAAAAGCTGTCTTTGGTAGTTACTGACAAGGTGTAGAAACACTTCTCCAATCCCAAGCCATCCATCTTCCACTACATACTGTCCCTTCTCAAAGCCCAGCATTTGATCTACTGACCTGCTTTTCTGTAGCCAGGAATGGAGTACACCTCTTCGTCGCTGTTCAGAAAGTATTTTGCTTTGGTTAAACCCAGCACTGAAAGAGCTGTCACTGTGCTCTCGTGGGCAAGATTAATTATCGGACATGCTGCCCTCCTGGTCAGGTTTATTCCTAATAATAAATCAGGGTTGGGCCACCCACCCCCTCTGTCTTTCTTCTTTTCTGATAGACTCAGCAATCTTCTTTAATCCTCACTGTCATGATGCTCAGGATTGAAAAGGTCTTCCTGCCTGATCCACTCTGAGAACTCCTATTAATTTCAATGTACAGGTTCACACCTGTGTAGAATTTGTCAAAAGATTCTGAAGTGGTAGCCCAAGCTCACAAATTAATGGCATTTGAACCGACTTTACACTTGGGTCATCTTTGTAACATTTGTGCAAACTTTACAACAAGATTTTATCATCCTTAAACTGTCTCATCATTAAAATTTCTATAGTTTATATTGATACTGATTTGCACTCATCATGTTTTCTGAGTTTTGTTAAGTGTTGTTACAGCTCCAGTATTTAAATTATAAAGTAGATGATTGAACTTTAAAGACTTTCACATGTTAGTTGTTAATATACACAACACTTAGTTTTCTACTTTTTTTGTTCAGCAGATTTTTAAGCCATCTATTCTTATTAGCATTTGTCCTATTTAAGGAAGTTTTATCATTCTTGAGTTACAAATGCGGTACTGGTATCAGATACACTATTGCATAGCTTGAAATAATGTTTATGTTTAAAATCTGCCAGTTTGTGTTATCAAGATGCTTTTCTCTTATTTTACAGTGCTCAGTGAAAGGCTACATGATTTGGGGCTTCCTAATTCAGATTTTTATTTGGCTAGCCAATGGAATGGCTCGTTCTTTCTAAGGGTAGTCTGGCCTTGTTGAAGTTATACTAACAGTATACTCAGGGAAGATATCTACACAGCTGGCTTGTCTACCCCTCTCAAACACAGAGGGTACACCTACATGGATTGTCCCTTATAATTCACCACTTCCACTGATAGTGAGCAGATTTAACATTGATGAAAACACGATGTGAGGAAGAAGAAAGCCTGCTACAGTTCTCTGGGAAGATTGTGTTGGTTTATAAGAACACACATACAAAAAAGAAAGAAAAATCAGGGACAGAACATACGATGTGAGGACGTGCAACTTTCCCTAATTTCTTATTTTTTTCCATTTTCTCTTGTATATTTCTTCCCTGAAAATTCCATCTTCTATTTGGTGAACTATCCAAACTTAAGACAATTTTGTGTGTTTTATATATATAATTTTATTATTCTTATATATTTTCATTTTATGTATTTATTTTTATTTTGATTGTTTTATTTCCAAAAATACCATTATTGGTGCAACATAATCATTAGAGGCTGATTAAAAGTTAAGGTAGTTAATGTCTGTGTGGAAAACTCTTTTGTAAAAAATTTTCAAATGTTTCTAAAGAATAGTACAGGGAAAGTAGAGTGTAACTTTCCTTCAAACATGTACACGCTGGTCTAACAAAAACCTATGATACTAAAAACAAACAAACACTATTCAAGTCATGTTTGTACAAAACAAAACATAAACAACTTCCTCCTGTGTGATGTCACAGTCTTGACTCTGCATACATGTTTTTTCTTTTTTTTTTTTTTTTTTTTTGATACTGGGGATTGAACTCAGGACCTTGTGCTTGCCAGGCTGGTGCTTATTCCACTGAGCTATATCCCTAGCCCTGCATATATGTTTTTTAAGGAACAATGTCTGTTTGTTTTCCTTGACAATTTGTGAGCTACTTGGTATTTATTTTATCATATTGGTTCACATGGTGTATGCTCAGAAATTATTGTTTAGAGGAAGCTGAAAAATTTACTATATATATATATATATATATATATATATATAATATTTTACCAAGGCTTTCCTTCCATGTTTTCATTAATCATGGCAAAAAATGATGCCTAGTATTGACACAGGCACGTACATCCATATGTTAATAGTTAATACACAAAATATTGGTGCCTAATTGCATCTTATCTTGTCTCCAGATTTAGGAGCAAGATTTGGTAATCTGCGTTTTAATGAATCATTCGCTGCTTTCGTTTGATCAGCCAGTTTTGCAGACTGCTTGTCTTAACAGGAAGAGGGAGGCAAGGACAAACAGAACTGCAACACCAGAGGCTGTTACTATCGATATATTAGTTGAAAAAATACACAAGTGTATACTACACGAATGCCGGTTTTTCCTGTGCATCAGATGAACTCTAATACAAACTGTCATACATTCAGCAGCTTCAAATGCAGCTTCAGCAGCCCTCTTGCGCTTTTTTATTTCCTTTACCTCTTGCTCACTCCCATACTATTTTTACTCAGCGTGAACTTACTTGTGTCTGAGTTGAATGGATTTCCTTGGGGGAAAATGCAAAATTCAGAGATACCAGACGCAGGTCATTTCAGGGCTCTGGGCATTGGGACGTGTCACTTATGCTCTCATCATTGACACACCAGTGAGATTGGCTTAAATCCAAGTGACAGTTACATTTTCTCTGTATTCAGGGCAAAGTGAACTGAAATTCCATCACGGGAGAAAATAAGGGCCATCGCAGTCAGAGAGCTCATTACCATGATATTTTTCTCTGATGCTTCTAAATTGTCTTTGAGGATGGACCTGAATTGCTAAGTTCTTTATGCAGCTGTAGTTCATGTCAGTTATTTCAGATCACTGCTGGCAAGACCATCTCAGGAAAGATCCTCAAGCTATACTCAGATGTACGCTTACACTGAAACCACTTAATTGCTGATCACTTATTTTTTCATGAACTTTTTACTATATTACCTATATATGCATATGAAATATGCAAATAAATAATTTCATTTTTCAGTGAAGACCTTTAGGTATGTTAACAAAATGGTTATATATCTTCAATGAGTTAGATTGATTCATGTAAACAAATACCTTCTGGTGAACTTTAATGAAGAAAAGCAGCCTTATTCATAGAAAAAATTGTGACCCTTGAAGTTCTACTCCTGGTTCTACAAAGCAGGGCATAGAATGGTTTAAGATATATTTTGATTTTTTAAACGATACTGTTTGTATACCACTGTAGAAAATGTGGAATACAAATATTAAAATATGATCAATTTGGGGTGGGTAGACCTAGTGTGCAGACAAACCTGGGCTCAAATCCCAGCACCATAAAAAACAAAGAAATTCTGTATCTTTTTGTTTGTTTGTTTGTTTGTTTGTTTCTCTGTTTAAAATGAAAAAGAAATAACTAAAACACACACCTGCAATTTCAAAGGACAATCTACACTTGGAAATATACAGATATTTATATTTTTATAAAAGAAATTTTTGAGTTTTTTCTAGAACTTTCAGGGCATTGACTAGAACGTACAATATTACACAACAATCTACAAAGGTTTTGTAATCAATCTTCATACTGACACGCTGTAAGGTCAGCTGGGGTGAGTATGTTAAGTCTATTTACATTCTTAAAAGAGGTGAACTACAATTTTACATTCTTGTGTTGGTTGAAAGGCTAATATGAAAGTTCACCACCTCGGCTTAGAGACAACAGCAGTTCTTATTCAATCCAATCAGTGTGTAGACTCTCTTACCTTTGATGTGGGAGTGTCATGGAGGTTCAGACACCCACTGAATAAAATGTTCCCAAGGGGTCGCAATTAGTATTTTCAGAAAGCCATATTAAAAGTCAAAAGAGTGTTCTCTAATTATGAATTTAAATCCTCCTGACAGGTCTCCCTGTACAAGAGCTTGTGTTTCCTGGTGTTTTAGGATTGCCACAATCTCTCTCTGTCTTCACTTTGCCATCCCAAAATGTGTCTCTGTCCCCTGGAGTTAGTTGTATTTGAATGGACATTTTTGTCAGGTGATTAATTAAAGATCCCATGTCTCTCCAGGTGCTGCCCTTAGAAACACACATACATTATATATATATATATATATATATATATATATATATATATATATCAGCCTGAAATTTTTTTCTTGCTGTAACACCTACATTTTAGTGGAAAAACATTATATAGCAAACTCCTTTTATTTTAAAATATGAAAAGTTATTTCCAGGAAATTCCATCTTTATTATTTCCTTTGTGCAGTAAGTACTTTTTTCGAATGATAGTACTCTGTGCACTAGAACATAATGAATGTTGTCACTTAGGAAACAACTTTGATACAGTGGTTGTATCCAGTGCACTATCAAGCAAGCCGTCTGAGAGCCATGAGACAGAACACTCAGCAGACACAAATAAAATGCTGGTATTTGATGATTCACTCCCTATATTTGGAACAGATGTTGAAAGAATGTAAATAAAAGAGATAAGCTAAGTGAAGACGCATAGGGTGCGGTGTAAAAAGAACAGAAGGATTGCACAACCAGCACTTTAGGATATGCAATCCTCAGATTTCCTGTCTCATAATGTGGAGGCTGCACAGGGCCAGGGACACTCTTGTTCTATGCAGAGGGTGAAAAGGCAAGCCAGCCTGGCCACAACTATGACTCAGAAGTTGGCAGAGCAGCTCTGGGTTTTATGTGCTTGTTGGGGATAAGATACCAGATTCATGAACTAATAATAGCATTGGAAGGCTTAGTTAAAGCTTCTTGATAATAGATGTTCACTCACGGAGGTACTTCATGTGTTTGCGGGGCCTGGGGGAATGTAGGTGCCCCTTACTTTTAGTGTTGCATGTGTGTTAGGATCTCCTCGCCTTTCCATGCCATTCTCCATTCACACACATTCTTTACACAATAACAGCTTAACTTTTCTGACTCATTTTACAAATTTCATCCGTTCTACCAGTTTAGTATCCTTCATGGCAAGCTGAAATATTCTCAAGATACAACACATCCACAGAACATATTAAAGATGATATTGATATTGTTTATGTCAGTGTGATAAAGCTTCTTTGCAAACTCAAAAACATCTTTAAAATACAAGGAAATTATTTATATGCATGACTTTATCATGCTTTCTTAACTACTTCCTGATGGACAAGAAAATATCTTTGGAGGAAAAAAATGTGAGAACATATTTTAATTATTGGGTAACATACTTCCTGGGCCCCTTCTGTCCCTCTTAGAGGCTTTCTTTCTCTCATTAAATTCTTCCTACTCTTTAAGTTCTGTTATTCCTAGAAATCATTCTTCCATTTGAGAGAACATGAACTCCATGTTTTGCACATCTTGCAAGTGGGGAGTTTCTGTCCCCTACATCACACATTCATTCTGCAGAGCTAGTTTCTCTTCCACTCTTCACTTTTAGCTGCTAGAATAAACTTTGTCACTGTCATATATATATATATATATATATATATATATATATACATACATATATTTATATATATATTAGTTCTGTGTGTTTATGAACTTCATTTGAACAATATGTGTCTGTATGTATATATGTGAATCATATATATATGAATGATTCAGAGTTGCATTGGTATTTAGTAAAATTTCTAATTCTTGAAAGAATTACTTTCACATGAGATGTGAATTTTTATACACTTAACTAAGAAATACTATAAAATCTTACACTGAATTGATCCAATATGTACGAGCAGCATGTGAATAGGAGGAAATGTTGACTTGTCCTGAAAGAGAGAATTTGTACACGTGGACAAAGGTTCTCAATAGCAACATGAAACACAGTTATAAAAGTGATGTATCTTAGAAACATAAAATAAAATTAAAGAATGTGCTTAGAACAACGTAATTAATTTACAAAGGTATTTGAACTGTTCAGATATCTACTGTTCGGAATTCAAATTGAGAATTGAAATATTTGAACTTGGATTGGAAACAATAGACAAAACTTCAATTTATATCATGTGATATAACAAATTTTTATATATCTTATTTAAGATTGAGTAGACACATGCCCTTTTTCTAAGTGATTTTTCTAAAGTATTCACATGCATGCCATTGCTATCAAATATATACTCACACACATGTATATTGCAAATTTTTACCACATAATACAACTGGTATGTTATTTTTCTATAAAGACAAAGCCTGACATCTTTTCAAATACAGCGTGTAAAGTAGTTTCATTTTTCTTGTAATATTTCAAAGGCAAAAGAATTTAAAACTATCACTAGGCATTTAAACTATACTGTATTGTACCTCAGAATAATGCTGCCCTCAGAGGTTTATTGCTGTCAGTATTTGATTAATCATGTTTTCTGTATGAATTGGTATTTTTACATTCTAGGCAAGCAACAATTATATTAAAATCTGCTAAAATTCTGAATCTAACAAGTGGGAATATTTTTATTAGAAATATATCATGTTTAATATTGTCAGGAAATTCCAATGATTAACATTCTCACTGACAATTTGTCTGTGCAATTTATATATTTTTAAATGTTATAGTGTAGCCTAAAACCTCAAGTGGTTATGATATTCTTCCTAAATTAAAAAAAAACACTATTAATTAAATTTTGATGTACACAAACCCATATCAAATGCTAAAAAGCTCTTACTGAACGTTCTTTTTTATTAGTTATTAGATCCCTTCACAATCTTCTTTTTAGACCATTAGTCACAGGCTACATGCTAGTATCTTTTCCAAATAGACATAAAAAGTGCTGAAATAGCCCTCTGTCTTCCAAATACATGCTACTCTACACTTCACTGAGAGAGGTATAAATGCCAATAAACATTTAGCCTATTGCAAATAAATACTGTTGTTTTCAAATCCACGACAGCATGAAATTTGGGAATAAATCAGAAGGAACACATGAAAAGTCAATGCTTCCCTTTTCCATTTCAGAAGTCTAGAATCAAGGGTTATTCTATCTGGCTTTTGGCCATGAAGCAATTTTGAACATCATTAAACCTCATACAAGCTGCCACAACTGCCTGTGCCTGCTGCAAAAATGTCCAAAGATGAAAAAACAACGACAACAAGAACAACAACTTAGGCCTCAGATACATTGAACAGAGGAGAGTAGAGGTAGCTGTGAAAAATCGCCGCATCACCTGTGATTGCACTCCCACGCAGCCACTGGTGCTGTTTATCAAGAATATCCCTCAAGGGTGTTCAGAAAAAGGAACTACATTTTGGATGTCTTATCAACCTCTCCTGTCTGTAGAATTAGGTTAGAAATCGCTCAAGGACTCTTCAAGTTTTGCAACCAGGAGTGGAATTTTTTTTATAAAGTGGTAGATATGAATCACCTGTAGCAGATGCTGTGTAAGGAGCTTCCCTGACAACCACTGCTGCCATATTAGAGTGACTGTCTCGGTTCCACTAAGCACAATGCGTTCAAAACTTGTAAATTAACTAAGAGAGGTAAAAGCCAAGTATGCTCCCAGGGATAATCACAGGAATCACCTGAATATATCTTGTCAAAGTACAATGGTGGATGGTTCTGAATCCAACTCTTTCTTAAGCCATTCCTTGGCATCCATCAAAGTATTGTGTATTCCCTTGTGAAAAGAAAGTACGAAATGTGAGTATTCACAGCAATCATTGATGTGAAAGACTGAGTTACTGTTGTTTGCATCAGTCTCTCACTACATGCAAATGTTCATCCAAGGAGTTGGCAAAGTAATAATATGCAGGAAGTTGTCTTGAAAGCATGAACTGATTTAGTTTTTGATCTGGCCACTTAGGCATCGCAGAATTCCAAATAAATACAGAACTACACATAGCGGTGCTGCCTAGCTCTCATGTTCAGAGAATTAAATGTTTCTACTTACAGTTTCTTTGAAGCAGAGGCTGTTCATTGAAAGTACCCAGGTAGCATTTTCTGCTTGAATAGTGTTGATTATGCTGCAATATGCACCCGCCTTGCAAACTTGAGAATGCACCATCTTCGCACCAGGGGAATTGCATTTGCTACTCAGTCTCTACAGTGCTGGTAACCTCTATATAATTAGCACCAAGCAATGTAACACAGCCCTGACCATTTATCTGTTCACTTTGCAAGTGCTCATGACAGACACATACTGAGGAGCCAATGGCTGCATGTGCTGTTCTTCGAAGAAGGTAACAACAACAACAAAATAAAACAGGTGGTGGCATTTTAATAATTCAAGTAATATAGCCAATATCAAGCTACAAAGAGAAACTGCCATGGATTAATCATTTTTATTGCATAGGATAGATCAGATTCTTTCCTTATTAGTAACAATTCCTTAATCAATGAATTACTATTTGTAAGATTTTTAAAATTGAGCATTTTCCAAAAATTCAGCTTTGTGATATTTACTAATAATGTTGGAGGAAAGGCATCATTTCCGAATCAAATAGCATATAACCTTGCTGGAAAATGTGTTTGAGAAATTTACCTGCTATCTATTTCAGAGGGAAAATACACAGGGAAGGGGGAATCGTCACTGCCCAGAGGACAGGTGTCTGCCTGCCTTTTTTAACTGTTTTGTTTTGTCTACTTGTTCGCTTGCTTGCGACCTTTTAAAGTTGTGGATAAATTTATATACTCAACGCAACGTTTTCCAAGATTTGGGGTTTTAGCAAGTTAGTAGCATGATTCCAGAAAGTCCCTCTTTCTTGAAGGACTATAGAAATACAAGTCATTTTTTCAAAGTTTTAAATATGTAAGAAACTTTGAACAAAAAGGAGATGATGTTAGATACAGAAACTAAATAGAAAACCTATAGCCATAGCAACAATTGTGTAATATGCAAGTGTGAGAGTCCAGGAGCATAAGGATCTCATACAGACGACATGGTTAATTTTTCTTGTCTTTTTGGATATGCATTCAATTTTACAGTCCTTTTATGTTCATAATGTACTTCTGTTTTGTGATTATGTACAATTTTATAGCTAAAAAGTCGAGATTGCTTAAGTTAACATCACAGAAGATGCATGCCCTTCCCTAACCCATCTTGTTCCATGCTGTTCCCATTGCGAACTAAGTTAAACCCTTCCGTGCTTTGGCTTCCTGGTATACCTATGTGCGGTTAGACACACATATGCAGTGCAAGTAAGGACCTGTAAACATATTTGTGTGTTTGCACCTGTGTGCACGATAACAAAGTCAAAAAATTATTGGTACTATTTCTCAAAGTGTTTTCTCAGCAATAGTTGAATTTTGTTAAAGCGCCATTTAACGCCAGTGAAGGACATTATAATTTTTCTCTTTATTATCAACTGATGTTTCAAATTACATAATAATTTCCTACTTCTACAGTCTCTTCAGATTTTTAGAAAAGTTTCTCTTTAACATGATATATTATTTCAATGAGCTATTGAATTCTGTTTGCTAATACTTCATTCTGTATCTTATACTGATATTCATCAGCAAGTTTATTCATCAGTTCTAATTTTAATATTTTGTGTTTTTTCATAACATGACTTGCTTTTCAATGATGTGCACGTTTCTTAAGAATTTGGGATTTTTCTTCCTGTACTTCGTTGGAGCTTCAGTTACACCAGGATGATCTAGTCATTGAAAAATTGGATAAAATTCCTCTGTGAACTCATCTACACAGGATATATTTTTATAGAAGTGGAGGTCTATTTTCTCTATAGGCTGTTTGTGCCAATCAATCTTGACTGTCAGTTCGATTGGATGACGAGGCTCCTGGAGACGTGACTAGCTTTGAGAGCACTACTCTCATGAATAGGTTAAGCAACTGATGGTTTCTGAGCTAGACGGGCTCTGTGAAGGTGGGTTTAAGGTGTAGGAAGCGGGTCCTGAGAGCACTACCCGGGAACTATTTTTGGTCTATGGCTCCTTCCTCTCTTGCTGGTCCCCTGCCCTTTGGACCACGCATGGCGTCAAGTGAGCAGCTCTGGCCTACCATACCCTTCCGTCGCACTCTTTGTACCTCCATGTCAGCTGACAGTGGACTGGGCTGCAATATTAGAAAACCTGAGCCAGAATAAACATCTCCTCCTTTAAACTGCGGTCGTCATGTATTTTGTGCCAGAAATTGGAAAGCTATCAATACATTACTTCAGACCGGGGCTGGGGATATAGCTCAGTGGAATAAGCGCTTGCCTAGCAAGCGCAGGGTCCTGAGTTTGATCCCCAGTACTGCCAAAAAAAAAAAGTACATTACTTCAGTGATTTTACCCATTTACTCTAAGCTTAAAAAGCATATTTGCATAGATTTACCTGACCCGGATTATCTGGTTATTTTAACCTAGACATTGTGTGCTGTATTTACTTTGTTCTTTGCGTAATGTATTCACTTCGCTTTCTTCTGCATGCACTTCATATCTAAGAAAGTTAATATAATTCTCAAAGATAAATTTCTCTTTCCTGATTCTATAATAACTTATGTCTTCCTTGCCATCCTTAAGAGTTTAAATATAGTTACAGGATCCCTTAACTGAAACGCTTACGATTTTTCAAATTTTAGGATATTTGCATAAAAATAGAAATCTTATTGATGAAAAATAAGAGAAAATACAAAATTCAGTTCAGTTTCATATACACATTATACCCATAGCTTGAAGTGAATTTCGTGAAACTCATTTAAAATTTTGTGCATGAAAATTTATGTCACAGAATGGAATTTTGCCCTCGGGGCTTCAGATTGGCACTCAAACGGTCCAATGTAGCAGAATTTTAGAATTCTGCATTATAAATGCTCAATTGTGTTTGGTTTTATTGTTTGAAATAAAATTTTCAGTCACAAGATCGAATACTTCTACAACTAATGAAATTCTTTTCAACATTGATAATTCTCTGCAGTTCTATTTGTAAATTAGCTCTGTTCCATGTGTGTTAGAAAGTATACATACTTTTGTTTGTTCTTTAACCCTGCTTCCATCTGCTTAATCACCCTCCTTGTTGCTGGGACAAAATACGTGACACTTGTAACTTAAAGGAGGAAGGATTTATTAAGGTTCGTGCTTAGTCTGTAGCTCAGTGTCCCAAGGCACAAGAGAACAGCAGTAGGGCCTGGGCAGAAGACTGCTCATAACATGGAGAACAAAAAGCACACAGGAAAGGGGAGTCGGAGGGAAACGAATGCTTTCAGGCTACAACCTTAGTGACCTGTCTCTTCCCACCAGACCTACTAAGAGAAACTCAGTCATGTCTCCGTTTTCCTATCCGCTTCCCCATGCCCTGCTTATGAGCACAGGAGGCTGATGGAGGAGGGGCATCCTGATGTAAACCACAGCACCACCTTTGCTTGTAAGTCTATTATCAAACCCCGGATAACACATCTCCAGAAGTTCCCAAGTGTTCTCCAAGTATGGAAGTAAAAGTTTTAGGCATTAAACTGAAACCAAGATTTACCACCTTT
Organism: Dinomys branickii; assembly: GCA_004027595.1. NCBI lineage: Eukaryota > Metazoa > Chordata > Mammalia > Rodentia > Dinomyidae > Dinomys > Dinomys branickii. The sequence goes on along the minus strand of PVLD010003309.1, from coordinate 105,161 downwards.
ATGTTGTGTAGAAATTGAAAACTATAAAAGTTGTCCATTAGAGGAAAATTGGCAAAGTGAGGTAAAGCGATGAAAGGGAAAATGTTCATAAATAGATTGGGAAGCATGCAGATTACTCCAAATAGCGATTAACAGTAAATGATGTAAAAATAACAATGAGCAATTCTGTTGGGATTTAAAGAGAAGGAACTAAAATATTAGACAATAGTAACATGGAAAATGAGAAAGGGTAATTGGAAATAATCTACGCCAATTTCCTAGCATTGTTTGTAAAGATTAAAATAGTGGTTGAATATAGTTTGTGACGATCTTAGTAATTGTAAAAAAAAAATCTTTGGACACTGTGAATCACTGCGAAGACCCTAGGCAAAGGCTCTTGCCTTAAAAAGATAAATCTGATGCACATTAGTATTTTCCTGCAGAGTGTGGGGTTGTGGGTTATCACATAAAGCATTAAAAAGAGTTATATTATTTTAGATTATTTTTATGAGTCTTATTGATGTAACTCAGTTCAAATGTATAATTTCTTAACATTCACAAAAGTAGTGCAGTTACTTGCCCTCACATTCCCCGATCACTGCTAACAGAAAGAACTTTCTTATTTATATATCAAAAACATGCTTGTTTCAATAATGTATTGGTCATCATAATTCAAATTCTTGATTTCATATTTCAGCTTATTTTTATGCTATTATATACATATAGATACAGACAGGGGCACGATACAGAATTCACTTTAAAAAAATAATCTTGTCTAACAATAATCTCTCTTAAAAGTCCATTTACTAATATCAAATGCCTCATTGAAAGAGTTGAAAGAAGCACTCTCCAGGAATGCATTCTTGTTTGAGGACACCTGCATTACTCAGACGGTTACACAAGTTTTAACTATGGCAATAAAAGCATCTTTGCCAACTATTATATTACACACACATGTGCACACGCACACGCACACGCGCACACACACACACACACACACACAAATCAGAATGACTGATGTTTTAGGTAATCACCTCTTCCTGATATTCAGGTAAGCCACCTGGACTGTCAGGGAATGTACATAACAACACACCTGAATATAGAGTAATATCAATGAAATTGGTGCAATGTAGCTCTAGATATAACCAGAAAAAGACAATGTATCTGAACATCAATTTTAAATAATGCAATGGAATTTTAAATAATGCAATTTTAAATGCAATGCTATCACAATTACAAAAACCAGCTAAATGAAGAAGTAATGTGTTGCCTTTTATTTTGTCAGAAGAATTATTGAATTTTCTGATTGAAAGGAAAACCTATAAAAATTTGGGAGGATTTCAATAGAGAAAGAGGAAGGGAAGAAAAATCCAGAAGAATAGCCAGCTGCTTTCTTGTTTCTGTTGCCTGCTTATGAAATTTTGCCAACAAAAGCACAGGTTATCAATGAATATATTCAGAATAGCGTCCTGCAGAGGGGGAAGCAGGAGCTCTTCCTCTGACTTCATCTCTGGGCTAAGTGTGCTTGGGCTTGATCACCTTTGTCCCTTTGTGTAGCACTGTCTCCAAAACTGGAACAGTTAAAGAGCCAGAAAAAGCAGGTTGATAGATACAACCTCATTTCTACCTATTCTGCTCTTGACAGGGGTCAGAAACAGCAATGTCCTGTGTGTGCTCCAGGGGTGTCGACTAGAGAAACACAAGCCACTCGTCCCTCAGAAAGAACTGGCACTAGTGAAGAGCCACCCCTGGGAAGCAGCTGACATTTGTGAATCTCTCACTGAGCTCGCTTTCCATAAATATGTTGAGATTTCCATATAGAACTCAAGAAATCCTACATAAGTAGCTGAGCCCCTTCACTGCAAGGAAGACTTAGGGTCTAACAGAGCATGACTCACTAAGCAACTTACTCAGAAAACAGTGAAAGCTGGGCTCCCATGTAAGAAGGGATGCTTTCCTGAGAGACAGCCCGAAGGAGCATTAAACGGACTTATCTTTACTCAGACCTGGATAGTCTCTCCCTCACTCCCTTATCTTGCCTCCTTTCACTTGGTGAAAAAAATATGCTGATGATTCTTCTTGTCTATTTTCTATCCAAAAGGGAGAGAAGTTAAACCTTTTCTAACACCACCTACCTCAAAGGCATTTGTTTATCTTTTTCTGAACTCTCTCCTGTAGCATTCCATAAAGGTCACTCTTCAACCTCTTTTTTTCTATCCACCTGATTGAAGCAGTGTTGTAGGACCTCCTACAGCCCTTTGTTTAAATATATATTTAATCCCATTGGCATTTAGATTTTAAAATTTATATAAATTATTGTGGGGAGTGCCACAAAATATGAAATTGTCTACAGCTATTCCTGCCAATATCTATGCTACAAGATTGAGTCATGCATGATGGTTCTACTATGCACTGGACAGACATTACTAAAAATAAAAGAATCTCATGTCAGATGGAGGCTAAACAACATTTTCAATGACAAATATGTTTCTGTCCTCCAACGGGTCAGTCTTTGTAGAAAAGAACTTCCAACTGGCAAAAAACAAAAACAAAACAAAAACAAAAAAAAAGGAAAATAACAGTCCAAAACTGTAATTTTAGGACAACTATGATGAAGATATTTTTGTCAAGTGGAAAGTAAGTGTATAGGCACTGTCAAAAAATGTAGGCATTTACTTGCTTGGAAATGTGCCTACAAAGTCTGTATAGTTGTTCAATTTCAATAGTCAGGGAGGAAAAGGAGGTTTCTTATATTATTATCTGTGTACTGCCAAAATGGAGCAAATATTTATCAAGCCTGATGCTAGGCATCTTATCATGTTCAAATTAAATATAATTATCAATGTAATCAAAATTCATTATCAACTCTATGAAGTAGCACAAACTAATTAAATCCCATATAAAGTCTTGATTCCTAACGCCTCATGCATTTGCTCTTTGGAACCAAGGCAGTATTTTTCACCATTGTCCTACCGAACCGTACTGTGTTGTTTCTTCACGTAGGCCTTTAGGATGATCTTCAACATCCAGTCTCTCTACTTGAACTAAAGTAACATTGTTTGCTTGGGAAAAGCAAGTAGCTGATGCATGCATTCAAAGTCCATAAAGAGCAATGGGATAACGGGAGATAACATAGTTATGTTTCATGCATTCTCTCTGATAGTCACATCTTCTTAGAGCAGTACATTCATAGCTCTGCAAGGAACACTTCCCTTAGTTTTCAAGGGCGGTCTGCACAATCACTCCAGGAGGGCACAAAATTCTGACAGTGACTGTGTAGCCACCTCTGTCTTTTTCTGAAGTCTGCGCCTCCTGTTTTCTCTGAATAGGAGGCTAACATTTTCTTTTTCTCCATTTGTTATCATTGAAGGTTAATTTACCTTGAGTGTAGAGAGTTCTCATACTCTGTAAGAAAGAGAACCAAGCTACTGTAATAGAAAAAGCTTCCTTAGAGTGTGACTTTTTAAATTATTATTTGACAAAGCAACTAGCAAAAGCAGCACTCTTCCTACTTTATTTCTATAGAGAAATAAATTAAATGCATTGAAGTTAAGATTTGCAGGAGAATGTCTACATCTGGCCTTTGGTTTATGTTATCATTGCACTGATGATTAAATGCTTCAAATGTACATAAATGAAGTCAGAATTTTATGTGTTTTTATTTGCAAAGTATGGGTTCAAAAGAGCAGAGCTTTTCTTTTTTTCTTGCCTCCTAGCAATGTGTCAGCTCTAGAATGAATGGATTTCTGCCCAGACACAAGTGGGTCATTCAGCTGGTTGACAAGGGTGTTTCTTATGAAAGCAGAGCTTTTTATGGGGACAGCTGTCTAGCAGGAAGTAGATTGCCATGTGGTCTTTTTGAATATAGCAAAAAGCTGTCAAATACTCCTATAATAACCCATTTAGTTTTATAGTCAGTACTTTTACATTGAAGTGTATTAATAATAATCAATTTGGATTGGAATCAAAGTTTCTGTAAGTTGTTTACAGATAAGACTGAGGCATAAATGTATATTATATAACAAATGATACATTTATGCTTTCTGAGGACATGACCTTTAGTTACTCTGTGAGGAGCAAATAACCTGGAATATGACCATATTTCTTAGAACCTTAGAATCCCAACCTGAAAAATGCTGATATCACCTCTTCACAACTGTGTTATGGAAGAAATGTTCTCTGTTAAAGGGAAATGGAGTAATAGAGGACTCTTATTAAGCCATCCTGTAAAATGTAATACAAATCTGTTTTCCCTAAGCTGCTATGGGAATATTTAGCTCTATTTCCACTTCCTTTGAAATGTATCTATTGACCTTGAAAATTATTTGAAGCATTTTAATGGAATCACTAACAAAGAAACACAGTTTTTAAGAGGAAAGGCCCATCTCTTGCCTACATTGGTGTCTAGTTCTTTAATAGGAGACTTAACATGATGTTGATCATTTGGATATGAGCCTCTTGTATTATGCCGGTAACATTAATGTACCAGCAAATATTATTGCACGATTGAATTGGGTGTTGAGCTCCACAGTGGTTAAAAAATTACTGAATTTTAAAGGGGCCAACTCATGAAGATTGAGACATGTTCTTAACTTGACATTTATTGCTACGCCATAATTACTTTGGAAGATTTTTCTGCAGGTACTTAGCAAAAGTAAAGGGCCTGGGATGGACTATATAACTGTATCTACACCAAGCAATACATCAGGGAATTGGACTTAATTTTACTGAGACTTTGATTCTTTTTTTTTTTTTTTTTTTTTTTGCGGTACTAGGGATCGAACTCAGGACCCTGCTCTTGCTAGGCAAGCGCTTATTCCACTGAGCTATATCCCCAGCCCCGAGTCTTTGATTCTTGGATGCGTCCTCAGAATTGGTTAGTCATGGACATGAGTGTTAAGAAATGGTTGAAGCTTGTGATGTCATATTTCCCAATTCCTACATCCTGTTGCTTGTTGTCACTTTATCTAAAAGATGTCCCCCAAAAAGATACAAGTCATGAAAATTTGTGGGAATAACACTGTTTTCAAGCAGTGATTGACTATTTAGATACCTCTCTTAGCTATGTTCATTTTCACCAAGCAATTCTGTGAATACCCTCGAGGTCTTCCTTTCTTACCAAATGCTGCACTGACTGTAATTGAACATTTCTGAGAGAGTTGGAAGGAACTCCTGCCTGTGGACTATAGAAGGATTCAAAGCATATGCCACTGACCCATGGTAATGGTAACTGACATTAGTGCTTTTCAGGGACACTGTTTTGATGGACTAACTTAAAAATATTGTTCAGAGAATAACAACCTAACCCAATTTGCCAGAGATTTTTCTCACATTTAGCACTGAAAGTCATTTTTCCTGGAACACTTCTCATTTCTAGAGACACAAGTAGTTGGTAAATAGTTCTGTACGTAATCTATTCAAATTATCTCAATGGTATTTCATTAAGCTACAAATGTGTATGTAATGGGAAGCTATCGGATTTTGCTGACAGTACAGGTTCTATGAATTGTTGCCACTTGATTTCCTCTAGAATCTTTTCTTCATTTGAGGAAGTCTGGCTTACATGTCATAGATCAGGGCTAGATAATACTGTTTCACTAACAACCAATCTTATTAACTAGTAAGATATATGAATATAGCTATCTGATAAGTAAAAGGATTAGGGTGTTTTTCTGTGAAGTAAAACCATGTGAAAATAGTAAGTAATACATTTCCCCAAAATACTTCTGTCATAGAAAACAGCTGCAATGTAAAACTCAGCACTGTATTGAAATATGATTTATCAGCTACTAACTTAGACTGCATGGTTGAATGGTTATAATTCGCTGATTTGATTACAGATATGAACTTCCATCATTCAACCTTTATTGATCTCTTCAAGTATCAGTCAGTTTTGAAAGGCTTTGTTTTTTTATAAATCTTGACCACATCTTTGTAAGGGATTGAGTGAACCATAGGGTGTAGGATACTCTCACAGATGTTCTATTACCCTCGCAGAAGTACAGGCAACTTTCTCATTCTTTTTGCTTGACTAACTCACCATGTAGTTTACTCTGTTTCAAAAATAAAACCAGATGGTTTTCTTTTTTGTTTACTTAGCTTTTCAGCTTTTAACCTTTGGACAAAACAATATTTTAGATTTTTTCAGGAAAATATTATGATTTTAATAAATGTTTTAATGGTTTTGTATTGTATTTTGGTACATCTGGTTTTTTTTTTTTCAGTTCTAGAATCTTGTTATATCCACATACAGGTTGTAACTTCAAAATAGGAATTATTTGAGAAATATTTCTTAATAAGATGATTACTTGGCTTTAAGCATATAAATGAATAAATGTATCTAAATTATGTAAAATAATAGATTAGAGAATAATTTGATCTTTTCTAGAGGCACAAAAATATACAAAGATTGTTAGAAATACATTTTTTCTTCCTGGACCTGTCTACATCACTCTGTGAGTCATATTTGATTACGTCTCATCTCTTGAGAATTAGCTAATTTTCTTTCTAATTCAAATACTAAAGTAATATAGATAATATTTTAATGTAAGTATTCATTTCCGTGGGGGGACGTTGTGGAGACAAAGGTTAGCATGCATTTAGATAAGCAATAGATCATAACATAATCGTATGGTTAGTGATTCTGCATCTGGTGGCCTCGGTTGAAGACAGTTCAGTCAGCTGTTTACCTGTAAGGACTTTCACAAAGCATTTGATTCTTTATATCTTCATTCATCTATCCTGCAAACCAAATATTGAGAGTTTCTTTGTATTAGTGGGGTTGTTTTGAATCTTGAGCTATTTCTTATATATAACACACTCATTTGGGCATAAGATAACTATTTGCATTCAGTACTATAGCCACCATTTTTACTTAAACCTCCATTTCTCCAGTTGTGAGTATATAAAAGGGTAAGGCACACATACAAGGAGTAATCTTATCTTTTTGTCTTTGTAAATCCTACACACTAGCTTCAGAAAGACTTTAAAGGTACAATTTAATGCCTTAGGGTTGAGTATTTTGAAGTTATTTTCCAATTATGTGATATTAAATTACTTTATTTCACTGCCCAAAACTCAGTCACTGCTCTTAAACACAATAATAACAGAAAGGTGGATTTACAGCAAATCACTATGTGTTATTCTGCTAAGCCTGATAAAGACCAACTCGAGGAACAGACAAATTCTAAATTAAAAGCTATCAAGTAGATTTAATTTTTTAAAAAATTTTCCTATTCTTAAGACCAAAGTCTTCCATGTCATCGCACTTTCATGTTTATTTGCCTATTGATGTGTCTCAATATTCAAATAAATTCTTCAAAGTTTTCATTTAATTTTTTTATCTGATTTTTCATGTATAAAACATAGGTAACACTAATTTTGTAAAATGACAAAAGAATGCGAAGGTATATTGAGCAGAGAAAAACACAACCACTATCCTGGACACAATTAGTGTTGAAAGCTCTCCCCACTGCTGCCTCTAAGTCCTACACTGCTGCTTTGTTTTCACTGGAGCTGGCTTCAGTACTTTAGAGTTCACAGAGCCCTCCAGGGCCTTATTAAAGTTGTCCCATCTTTTTCTCTTATCAACACAGGAGTTTGGTTTTAGACCAAATTTCGCTTCATACTCCTCCCAGAGCTGCCTTGAAAAGTGCTGCTCTTCAGCCTGCCTCAAAATCTGCTTCCTTTGTCTCTTCATCCTGCTCACTAGGCTCCACCTTCCTTCTTTTGGAAATATCGTAGTAAGCTTGATGTCCTTGTGTTAAAACTAGACTTCTTACATTTCTGAAATTTAAATTCAGATATAAAAATTGAAATCCAACTTAGCTTATACCTTTAAAATTTTGAAAATTATGTACTAAGAGATTTGGCATTTGCACAATAAAAATTATATTTTGTCTCTCAGTAGCTTTTACATATGGAAACTTTAATTTTACAATAGATACTAGATGTAGGTTGGATATTCCTTATCTGAACCTCTTCGGACTAAAATTTGTTCAGATTTTGAATTTCCAGATGAGAGAACCTAAACCTGTATTAACCATGTATCTATGCACACAAATACACACACATCATGATTTGTATGCCATAAATTTAATATAAAATGAAGTTTTCATTCCTACAAAACTTCAACTTTCTTCTCACATGTGAGTTTAAAGAGGAGCAAATAAACTATCAACCATCCAAAATGCATTTTACAAAAGACAAAGTCAATGTGAGGTATTTGTATGTCTTTTGTAGGTATGCTAGACGTAAAGCATTTCTTTGTAGAATGAGTCAAACTCATTTCTTGAGGCCTCAGTAGATCCCTTTTACTTGAAGCCATCCCTACCCATTAACACTATTTTTAAAGAGTATTAGTTGAAATGTAAATGTAAAAATACTCACGTTTTCAATATCAATTTAAATGAAATTTTTGGCATTTCTCAAACTCTAAATAAAGACATTTGGATTTTGATGAAAGTTCATATTTGGATTGAGCATTTCTAATTAGTTCTGTAGATTATTCCATAACAATATTTTTGCTGGACAGCAAGGGTTCTTTCAAGTCCAACTCAAAAGGTATATTCAACTAAAATTTACAGAACCTTTCTTTAATAAAGAACATCCTTAATATAGCTTGTTCTAATGATAATCTGGTATGTCCTAAGAACGTGACTGAAAGTTATTTTAAGTTTACTGAGGTAAACTCTGCTCATTTTCATTGCAGAAACTGAGTAAACCATGACCTCTTACCATATTAACCACCATGTCCCATCTGAGTTCACTTGTCACTCTTTTGCTATAGGATCAAAAGAAAAGTCAAAGAAGAAAGAGGATGAGAAAAAGGAGGAGTTGAAGAAGTGGAAACAGGAAAAAAAGATGAAATAATTACAGATACTCACAAAATTCATTTCTTAGTAATGTAGAATGTGGCAATCTTAAAACCAGTCATATATGTGATACTTACAGAAGAGAATTTATTTTTCCTCTTTTGGTTTATTCCACGCATGCTTGCTGTGGACAAGATTTCAGGCCTTATGAAGCCATGAAGTCATTTGTTGAGCAGGGGATCAATTAACACCCTAAGATCCTTCTACTTACTGAACACAAAAAATAGCTGGCAGAAAAAGTATCAATATAACTTAAACTAAGCATAGTATATGAACAAGGCTGTTAGTCAAAGTACCATATCTGCATTGATTTCTGAGTGGAATACTAAGCTGTATGTTTTCTGTATATTTATTTTCAAAAGATAGGGCTCCAGCTCTTTGATAATCATGAAATTACAACCAACGTACTTTCTACTATGGTTTACTTCTGAGCTTGCCACAGGAGGGATCAAGTCTACTACTTCAGTGTGCTTATCATTTGTATCATATTTTTTCACTATCAACAAATAGCTGAGGTGTTCAATTTGTGGAGAGAAAAGATTGGTTTTAGCTCACAGTTTTGGATGAAAGTTCTAATCCATGGTTCTAGTCCCCTTGTTTTAGACCTGTGGATAGACAGCATGTGGTGCCAAGAAGGAATAGTGGAGCAAAATTACTCATCTATGTCAAGGAAGCAGAGAGAGAGAGAGACAGAGAGAGACAGAGAGAGACAGAGAGAGAAAGTGAGTTGCAGTGGAGTCTCATGCTTTACTTCGAAAGTACACTCACAGTGAACCAAAAGCCTCCACAACGCCCTACCTCTAAAGTTTCTACCATTTGTCAATAGTGTAACCCTTGGTGACCAACCCAAGAGCCAATTATAGCATGTTTCCCTAGCCTCCCAAAATTCATATTTATTTAACAATGTGAAATACATCCAGTCCATCCTCAGTAGTCTTCTCCTTTATCTCTTCTAGTGTTGCTCAAAAGTCCAAGAGCAGGTGGGTGTGGTGGTTCCAACTGTAATCCCAGAACTCTGGAGCTGAGGCTGGATGGTTATAAATTTGAGCTTGGCTTAGATCAACATAGAGACTTGATGTAACCCTACATAATAATAATTCTTTTAAAAAAAGAAACAAAGGGAAGAACAAAGGACAGAAGAAAGAGAAAGAAAAAGAGAAAGAGAGAGAAAGCAAGAAAGTGAGAAAGCAAGAAGGGGTAAAAGGGAGAAAGCAAGTAAGAAAAGAAAGAAAGAAAGAAAGAAAGAAAGAAAGAAGGAAAGAAAGAAAGAAAGAAAGAAAGAAAGAAAGAAAGAAAGAAAGAAAGAAAGAAAGAAAGAAAGAAAGAAAGAAAAAGAAAGAAAGAAAGAGAAAGAAAGAAAGAAAGAAAGAAAGAAAGAAAGAAAGAAAGAAAGAAAGAAAAAGAAAGAAGGCATACAAAATAGTGCAACTCTAAAGTCTCCTCTGAGGCTTAAAACGAACTCAAATATGTCCCCTGTGATAATAAGACAGTTACATTCTTCCACAATGTCATGATATGGTAGGCACAAGGTGTATAGTCTTCTTCTAAGAGGGAGGAATGGACCCAAAGCAACACTGATGACCAGCTGGAAAATATTAAATCTGTCTGCTATCTGTGGTTCTTGCACTTGGTGTAGGAATGTGGGCTCCCAAGGGCTTGGGTGCTGTGGTGGTTACTTGACTGTCAGCTTGAGTGAGAACATCCCCCTGAACTGAGTCAGTGTGGTTCTGGGGATGGTAGGCCTGAAATAGAAAAACTGTACAAGAGAAACGTTTCTTCTTAAAACTTTGTCCTTTTGAAACTGCCTAGCTCTGTAACTGCTTCATGGCTTTGTAATTAGTTTCTGAACCCTGCAACTACAAGAGCATAACTGAACATTCTGGATACCTGATTGTACCATTGTACCAAACTTCATGCACTGATGGTCATTAGTCCACCCTTGTAAGTGCTGATCTCATGCTGCTGGCTAATCAGAAGAACTGCCAGGCTGTTCTATCTCATTCTTGTACCTCCGTTGTGCCTCCCGCTTGTGCATCATATAAAAGGCCTAAACCACCAGAGATAGAGGCCTCATACTTGGACAATGGTCCTGATCAGTGCCCATCATCATAAGTAAATCTACCTCTAACTACTGCTTGTTGTTTCAGTGTTTCTGCGTGCCACTAGAGACCCACTATAGGAAGGATCGTATTTGGAATAGTATAAAAAAGAGACTGAGAGAAAAGGATTTCAGATGATCTTCCTTGCAAGAGCTTTGCTACAGCTTCTTCTGTTTGGAAGAGTTTCACCAATTTTTAGTCAAAAGAGCTTTGGCTATTTTCTTTCTTTGGGGGAATTTCGAACCTCATCTTGGAAGTCATTTCCTGCTTGCAGTGCAGATTCCTTAGCATTTTGCCACAGATCCTTCAGCCTTTTGGCACAGATGCTTTGGCTTCCAGCACTGGTCTTTGGACCTTTTCTGTACAGATCTTTTAGTTTACCATCATGGGTCCTTTGGCCTCCTGATGTGCTGACATTGCTATGGGCTTCAAGCTCTCAACTGGATCTTTCAGGTCTCCAGCAAGTGTACTGATGTTTTGCACTCCTCTACATCTGACTTAAGTACTGACTGACTCATACGGGCAATACCATGTCTGTGACCTGTCTGCTCACTTCCCACATAACCTTCAGTATGAGCAGCTCAAATTTCCAGATATGTTGTGTATTCTTACTCATATTTGTGGCTGAGTCTTTCTTTCCACCTGAAGTCTCATGAAGGTAATCTTTGCTCTTCACATTTCTACCAGCGTTCCAGTCTTTCAAGCCCTCCCTCAACTTGCCTGTTAACTCTACACACAACATTCTAGAATTTCTCTCATCTGATCTCAAAATTTTCCCAAACTCCTTAGTAAACCAATTCCAAAGTTTCTTTCACATTTTCTCGGGTACAGCTATATTCAAGGCCCTCATTGCTTAGCATCAATTTTATGCGATAATTTCCTTTAAGGCACCATACCAAGCAAATATTTAAGACGACCAACATACAAAGAGGAAAGGTTTCTTTTGGCAGATAGGTTTTGGGGCTTCCAGATGCTGAGGGGTTTTCCCCAATGCTTTGGCACAGTGGCATTGTAGTTCTTCATAGTAGGAGTGTGTGTTGGAGCAAAACTCCTTAATTTGTGACCCAGAAGCAAACTAGAGGGAACAAAATGGTGGGAGGTCTCATAGTACTCTTCTGAGTCATTCACTCTGAGAACCTATAGATTACTTTTTGGGTTCCAACCCTTACAGTTTTCACCATTTCCCAATAGCACCACTCTGGTGACCAAGAGTGAAGCACAGGTGACATGGGGGACATCTAAGATCCAATCGAAGCACTGCATTTTAAAAGCTGAGATTAGTAAGCATAGGTAGAGAACAGTCTAGCATCTCCTGGAAATGTTAATTAAAGAGACCTTACTCATTCAGAGGTAAAGATTAGTGTTTAAAATAGAGTTGAAGAGAAGGAAGTATCTTTGGGGTGAGTTAAGGATGAGCTGTTTATATGCAGGATGCACAAATCATAGGAAAAATTCCCTCTGATAATTCTTCAAAAATATAAAAAGTACGTTTGTGGAGGAAATTAACCTGCTTTTCCTTAGGTTTTCCATATGGAGATACAGGCTGGATTTTCCAAACAGAACATAAGTAATCAGTAATTCAAGTGAGGAAAATAAACTTATGGGCCAATGTTATATGTAATTTTCTGCAACAGAAAATCAGACATGATAACCACATGTTTATGATTTCAGAGTCTGAGACAAATTCAACCCTGTAAAGTCTCAAAAACTATGTAGAAAGCAAACGTGTAGATGAATTAGCATAACTTTATCATACAAAAAGAATTCTAAACTAGAATTCACTGTGGTAGATTGAAAGCAAACTAATTGCAGTTTGGTTTACTTTACTATTATTGTTAACAATTGATCAGAACACACCTCACACCTCTGTTTGACGTGGTGTCTCAAAAAGTGCAGTGGTGAGAATACCTTAGTGCTGAATGCCGTGTGTCATCTCTTTATGTTCTGGTAAAGCTCATGAGTAGATTGTGACCAGGAGCATTTCACAGCTGTGATGTTCCTTCAGCAGTGACAGGCACACTGTACTCTATGCTCCTGGATACATTTAATGTATTTCAGATCCAGATGACCTGGACGGAAATATGAAAAAGCCAACAGAGATATTCCTTTATCAAAGTACAGAGCCTTCCCCAGGAAACACTTTGACAGAAGCTATTTCTTTCAACCAATTCAGAAAAATAAAGAGGCCTCATAGACGTAGAAGGAGAAGGTAAGAAAAACAGCCAGGGTGGTACGTAAAGAGAAGAAAGTAAGTGATTCACTGACTGTTAGTGGGACAGAATCAAGAATATTCAGTGAATGTCAATAACCATGGTCAGAAAAATAGTTTGTTAGGCTCTCCTAACTCAATATTTATAGATCCTAAATTTTTAAAAAACATAGTGAAAGATCTTGATATCACTATCTAGACTCTTCTTCTAGGCACATTACAAGGAAGATTTGTGAATTTCTTAGTAGCAGATATTCTTTTGGAGAGCACGGCAAGAGGCACATTGTACAGGCTGTAATCTTGTTTACCTGTGCATATCTGGCTGTGTGCTTATCATTGTTTTGGTAAAGTTGTATTTGGTTTGGCCAGACTCATATTGTTAAAGAAGGGGAGAAGGAGTTTGACCAGACTCACACCGTTGCGAATTTGGTTGATATACTTGTCAAATCCCTAATTCAGAAATCAAACCCCACTTCTTTGCTTTGAGACCTGCCAAGACTGACCTCAGCTGCTGTATTCCTGATCTAGTCTTTATATAGTTGCTAATGTTGGGGTAGCTATCTGATGAGCCAGACCTATGAACTTGGGAATTGACAGAAACCATCTTGTACCTCCTACTTGGAGAAGCAGAAAAAATACTCTTTAGAAAGAAAAAAGAAAAGTGAAGGTAACAGTAGAAAGGACCAAAACTTAGGGAACGTCCTGCCAGTACACGTCTGTTCAGCTCTTGATTCTAGCTTGGCTTGATTTCATGGCTTTTGTTTTCATGAAATAATTTTACATGCCTATGATTTAATTTTCCTCTTAAATAGTTTAAAATTCTTGCTCATATTATCTGTCACTTTCATTGGTTTTACTCGGCATGAAAAGAATCTTCAACCAAATTCCCAGTGGCTGTATGGGTACGATGTTAAGGTTGGGACCACTGGAATAATGACGGTAAATTCACCGAACTGGGAAACCACCAATTGCCAAATTCAGTATTTTCAAGAAGGTGTAGTCTTTTTATGTGTGTTTCTTTCTTCATTCTGAATGTAACATGTTGTAAAATCTCACAGCTCGTGCTCATACTTGGTATGCCGTTATGGTCACGACTCATTTGCAATTAGTGGAGAGCAATAAAGCCAAAATCCTTTAATGTTGTTCTTGGATTGTGCAGGTTCAGTGTTTCAGAAATTTCAGTGTGTCCAATCCACAGGGTCTTATTAAAGGAGACACCCTCCAACCTCACTCATAACGTATGGAATTCACATCTCCAAATGGCCTCGGGAATATGTAGTTTTAAAATGTCCCATGATTTTGTTTGAAGCAACACAAGAATTGTAATGCAAGAAACAATTTAGATTCTGGTTCTTAATTTAAATTTACTCAGGTCAATATTTATTTTCACAACACACATGCTGAGTACCCTTCAGACCTGCTGAATTAGAATTTCAGCCAACATATATTTAGATAAAAGTACTGGGTGATATTAAAGCTCATTTCTATTAAAAGCTGTAAATTGAGATGCTCGAGGGTGATTGATTCAGCATTACTGTGAAGATGACTTCTTCGCTGGATCCACCTTGTAATACTAAAAATAATTTCTCTCAATGAGACACATTCAGTTTTCAAAATTATTTGAGTTTAAGCCAATCAAAATATCACCATTTTGGCCTATTTTAGATCAAATTCTAAAATACTGGGCTTCCTTTATCCTATGATCAGAAGTGCATTTTTCTAATTTAGATGCTTGCCTGCCACTCTAATTTAAATGATAAAGAACTGGAGATGTAGTTGACTGTAGATATATACTCTTCATTTATTTCCTTCAAGCTGCGGTATCTTAATGTTCTTAGGAAGGACAAAAATCTGAGCTTTGGAGACTAAAAGAAACTGTATTACTTCTTGTCCCATTTTCTGACATTATATTTTTTAGCTCCTTTTTCAAAAGGAGACAAGGTTTTCTTTTTATTAAGTACTAAGATCAAAGCAAGAAATCTAAACTCATAATACTTTTGTATTGCATGG
Organism: Dinomys branickii; assembly: GCA_004027595.1. Taxonomy (NCBI): domain Eukaryota; kingdom Metazoa; phylum Chordata; class Mammalia; order Rodentia; family Dinomyidae; genus Dinomys; species Dinomys branickii. The sequence continues at coordinate 89,991 of PVLD010003309.1, read as the reverse complement.
TTTAGTCCTTTGAAAGTTTTCATGTACAACAGAGTTTAGTGAGGATATAAAATGTCCAGATTTCTACACATCTGTGAGGAACATTGCTGCTTGTATACAAAAATATATATACTCCTTCCAGGTTTCTTTTTCAGCTTTCTAGTACAATTTAATTTTTGACCAAAATATTAATTATATATACTAATGTGATTTTCAACACATGAATATAGCATACCCTGATCAATGCAACCTCTTTTATCCATCTTACTGCCTTCTTTCCCAACCTTTATTAATCATTATTCCATCTTCAGATGGATTTCTAAGCTTCCTTACATAGAGAGAATACATGGTACTTTTCTTTCTATGTCTGCCTTACCTCACTTAATAAAAAGCTTCCTAGTCCCATCCATATTGCTGCCAATGACAGGATTTCATTCTTTTTTACTGTACAATATTCAGTTTTGCATATATTCCATGTTCTTGGGGTTCACACATCTGTTTATAGGCACCTATGTTGATTGCATATTATAGTTATTATGAGTAGTGCCAGAGTAAAATGTGTTGGTATCTCATTTTATGCTGATTTTATTTCTTTTGTATATATGACTAGAAATGGATAGCTGGATCATATGACAGGTCTGCTTTCAGTTTTTTGAAGGACCTTCATGCTTTTCTGTATACTGGCTATGCTAATTTACATTCCTTCCACCTGTGTGTTAGTTTGCTTTTTTCCAGATCCTAATAAGAATTTGTTATATATTCATTTTTTAACCGTCAGTCCAAAGATGCTTTGATAATATCTCATTGTCATATCAATTTGCATTCTTTCCCTGATGGCTAACAACACTGAATATTTATAAATAATATATTATTGGCCATTTGTTTTTTCCTTCTTGAAACCTCTCAGGCTTTGATGACAAAATGCATTCCTATCATTTATTGAGAGCTCAACTTTGAAGGAATCTAAGTTAAAGAACAAAAGTAACATCATATAGGTTCTGTGTATGCTTGTACAAATATGTATGTATGTTTGGAATTAATCAAGGTTGTCTAGCAAAACAGAAAAAGAGAATGCATATGTCATCATGAAAGAGCATTTATTAGACTGTTCCACAGAATCACAAATTTATAGCTCACAGTAGTGTTCAGTAAGCTGGAGATACTGGAGAAATAGTAGCTGCTGAGTCCGAGAAGCTGGAAGTCTCAGAATAAAAAGGATCAATGATACAGCCTCAGCTTAACATCTGGAAACCCCAGGGTGAGTGAGGGGTGTGAGTCCCCTTTAAGAAGGTTTAAGAAGTTTATGTCTGATGTGCATGAGCAATGGCCCCATCAAAAAATGCATGTGCTCCAGAAGAATCCAACTGGTGTGACTTTTCACTTCCCCAACATATTAGACAATGCTTCCCACATTCAGAATGGGTCTGGTGCCATCAGTTCATTGGTGTACGTGAAAGTTATGTCTGGAAATATGCTCTTCAACAAACCCAGATTTTTCCTTCATTGATTTAGTAGGTTTCTTTCAATTCAGTCAAGTGGATAACCAAGTTTAGAATGTCTGTGTTCTATAAGTACATGGAGATATGTAAATTTGTTTTTCCAACATTTATTTACCATAATCCAAAATAACCAAATAAATAAACTATGAATAGTATAACAATCCATGAGGAGAAATGTTTTAAATTTTATGTTTTGCATCAAATAATATGCGATTGCTAACAGAAAGTATGATATTTATAATAATCACAAATTAACCAAGGTAGTAAACAAAAAGAAACTTCCAAGCAAGATACTAAATACAAAAAATAAGCTATAGGGTTATAGATATTAAAATTTGACTTTATATATATTTTGTACTTCTATAAAATTGCTGAATAAATTAACAGAAAAATACCGATGTCAATTTGGCATGTGTCTAAGCAAAAATGTGAGCAAGAATATTCATATTTAAATAATATTCCAAACAGTGAGATTTAAGACAAGTAAAGGTTAATGCATTTTTGTTTAGTTTTAGTGTCCCCAAAAGTATGTAATTTTTAAGTTTCTAAAAGTATAAGATATGGAAAAAATTAAAATTCCAGATCCTTAAACTAAGACAGGAAATGGACATAAATGATATTCCCAAAATAAACACAAGTAAAAAGAGAACCAGAATAAAACATTCAGCCTTGCTAACAACTGAAAGTGAAACTTTAAGCAACAAAATCCTCTTTGTAACATATTAATTTGGAAACCATTAGAGAAAGAATTCTCAATGCTTATTAAGAAAGTTTAAGAATAGTATGTTTATCCAGTGTTGGTAAATAGGTTGAACAATCTTTTGTGAAAACAACTGGAAAACATAAAACCACAATATATAAATACTCAAATATTTATCCAGTTGTTCCTTTTTCAAACTTATAGTAAGTAAACATGGTCAAATGAAAGCAAGTGTGTGTGTAAAGGATCTTTCCCATAGTTCCCATCAGAATTGGCACCAGTGGTTACATAGTGCATCACATGAACAAAATTCATGTTTTCCTGTGACGTTTCATTTTTTTCTCTCCATTTCCCTCATACAAAACAGCTTCTAAAATTCTTTCCCTTTTCTCATTTATGCAGTTTTTACAAAGTGGTCTTCTTCACTCTCATCCTGGCTCAGGCAGAGAAACTTTAAAGTGCTCAGCTCAAAGTCCCATGGTCCCCTGAGTATTAACTCTCTCACTGTCTTTCTTCAGAGAATTGACAACAGAAGGAATTCTATGGAAAGTACCATGAGCACAACCCATACCAATGAAAATAATCCAAGATATGATTATGAAGAGGGGCTAAGAGTATGACTGACAGTAGTTTGAAGTTTTTCCTTAAATTTTCTATATTTTACCAATTTTCTAACCATAGACCATGCAGCATATATAACCTAAATAAAAGCTTCACTGTGAAATGTCTGCTATTCTTTTCAGGAGTCTACTGTTCTCCTTATCTTGTGAAAGTTACTTTTCATAAGGTTAGTCATTTGTAAATTTTAAAAACAGCAGCAAAGCTTTTGAGGGAACAAAGATAGTCATCTATGCCAAACCCTTGTGACAGGAAACCTCTGGGCCCTAATGATCATGAGCTAACAACAAATTCTCTAGTGCAACATGCTGGATTGAACACTCTTCCTTTCCTTTGTACTCCTTATCTCTGGAGGAAAATTCTATAACCAATCTTGTGCCTTCTATATAATCTCAAGTTCAGAGATCAAAGAAAAGTAGCTGAAGAGAACATGGTGGGTATCACAGGACTTTTCTCTGAAATTGGAAGGATTTCCAAGTGCTGACCTGGAAGTTCAGCAGAGGAACAATACATGCATCTGCTCATCTACACCTGTCTTGATCTTTCTAGTTATCACTTAACTAAGATGCAAGAACCCCTGCCTCTTTATTTCCATCCTGTGGGCATGATATAAAATTAATACTATGCCCAAGTTTTGAACGTTGTGGAGGTAAAACATTAGTACTTTGCATAAACTCACATACAGATTTCCAGATTGGTTCTTTTTCCCTGGAGATGATCCAGAAAATGAAATTACATTCATGAAGTATGACAACCTTCCACATGTGCACGCAAAACTATCCTTAGTTCCCTTTGGCCTTACTCCTTCGTGTTCACTATTTTGTCATGATATTGCTCCAGGGTTTGCTCCCTTGTGTGTGTATCTACATCACTTTTTAAATTGTTTCTCCATTTCCCATCATCCATGAGCCTGCACTTCACTCTGCCACCTTGGAGCCAAACCCAAACTGCCAGGGGCATTGCTACAGACTCTTCACCTGGGAGGCTCTTCCTGCCACCGCTGCTGACTGTTGCCTCTGTGGACTTCTCCTCTTAACTCATCTTTCCATCCCCCACTAAATTGATGGCCCACAGGGTCCACCTCTCACTTTGCCTCATTCTACCCTCATTAAATAGGGAAACAATTCCCTTCTACTTATGTAAATAGAGCATGTAAGTAAAAAGTACGTAGACATCATAGTGGAAGAACATTTGGGCATTGTATATGTAACTTGCTTCTTTTCCCTCTCCTGTGCTCAGACTATATTGAATTCAGCTGAATTATCAATGAGCTCACAATACTCAGATCCATCATTCTATACAGAGTTCTTCAAACACCGGGGATGATAACAATTTGTATTGGATTTTCTTAAGAGAAAATTCCTTTCAGCAGTATTTATAATCCCCCTTTGAAATTCCTCTTTATTAATAAAAGTCCAAGTCTTAGGAAATTACTACATAGGCATAAAACCCAATAATTCATATTCCTTGATATCTTTTACTAGAAGACCCCTTAGCCTCTCACTATATATTAATTTAAATATACTCTGATGTAGAGAGAACTTTGAGCCACATCCCCAATCCTTGTTATTGCACCAAGATTTTACATCTCTTATTTACATTTCCTTTCACTTAAATTTTTCTCTTCAGATATTTAAACATAAGTATGTTAAGCATAGAAAAAAACAGAAGTTTTCCACCTAATACCTATGTCTTTCACTTACTCAGAAGTGAAGAATGAAACATAGTTCTTAAGAGAGAGCTTATGAACTACCAGGAATTATTTTAACAATTTTTGGACTTTTGGGGACAGGGTCTCACTATACAGTTCAGGCTGGCCTTGAGCTTAGTTTGTATCCTAGGCTGGTCTCGAACTGGCAATGATTCTCCTGCCTCAGCCTCCCAAGTGCTGGGATTATAGACATGCACCACCACATCCAGCACCAGAAATTATTTTAAACATTAATGTATAATCCATTTTAATCTTCAGCACAACATATAACCATGTGAGCTTGATACTATTATCATCAAACACATTTTATAGATGGAAAAGCTAAGCGATGTGGACTGCATGGAACTTAGTAAGGTAACATAATTACTACCTAACAGAGGTAGAAATAGAAATAGAATCCATGATCCTAAACATTATGCTACTGTTTCAACAAGAAAGGGCGTAATATAAAATTCTTTTAAAAAAAAAAAGATAAACAAAAGTAAAATCTGTATTTTTTATTTTTAGCTTAAGTCATTTGAAGTTGTTTCTATATTTTACATCCATGAAAATGAAAGTCTTGATATAAATAATTTTATTGTTTCCTAATTGATATAGTTGATAGTTGTGTGATACTCTGATTTATATTATTAGTTTTAGTGACATTTTCCACATGCTATTTCTTTCTTCTCTGTGCATGGATACATTCTGAAATAAAACTTAGTTCAACCAAACCACCTTGTATAGTTTAACTATTAAATTCTTGTTCCCCAGGATGATGCTCATACATATTTTGTGCTCAATGCATATTTATTGAATGAAAAGATTAATTATCTGCTTAACACTAGGCAGTAAACTATAAGGTTAAAAAGATACAAGGAGATGTTGTTCTTGATGCTAATGAGCCTCTGAGCTAAAAATCTAGAAAGACTGTGTCAGTGCAAGGAAATAAATTCAAATCTTAGTATACTAAGAATGCAAAGGAAATAGAAGGCTATTCTGGGTAAACTGAGCATGCTGAGGAAAACAGAAGATTCAATGCCAATTTCTGTGTTTATACAACTTAAAGAAGTAAATTTTAACATCTGAATCTGAATTTTAATTTATATTTGTACACGTGCATTCCTATTTCTGTCCTTTTAGGATGACCATGCTGTTGGTAATATCTGAGGACAGCTAAAGAGACTTTTGTGTGCTCTGATACACTCCACAAATTGAATCCTAAGTGATGACTGTGTTGTCTGTTTAGCGTCTGTAGCTAGTCTTGCTTTCTTTTGATGTTCTCAGGAATGACTAATTAGCCTTTAGTAGCAAAAGAAAAGCTCTATTCTAAAGTAAATGTTCTACAAGCATTTGAGTTTGGGCAGCACTTAAGCTTTGTTATCTCTTCCAACCATCGATACTTGGCTGCCTGATCTAATGTTGGATGTTTTCTCCTGCTCACCTTTGATACTGTTGAAATTCCTTCTCCCTCTTCCCTTGGCCAAGACACATTTTTAGTGCCTCTATCAGTCCGTTTTAAAGGGCGATTCCTTTACAAGGACCTACTGATGCAGTGGAAAAAGAAGCTAAGTTCTGGTCCATGCTCTCATGTATTTAAAATATCAGGAGAAAGACAAAGTTTCAGGTTAGCAAGTAACTGCAGAACGTGTTAGTAAATAACAAAGAGGTAAAATATATAATACATTAAATGGGTATAATAACTGAAAAATTTATTATACTATAACCCAGTTGCTAAAAGGTGAAGACAAAAGGAAAAAATCTTTAAAACAGAGAAAAATAGACATTAGCAATTGGGGAGAGATTATTGAATGATACAGATTTCTCCATGGGAACTGTAAGTTAAAGTTAACAGTCAGCACAGAATTCAATGTTCATTAAAAAATCTTTGTGATACAAAAAATACTTTCAGTGAAGGAAAGTAAAATAATTCATTTTTGATAGAAATGTTTAAAAGAACTGGTAATGAACTTTTTCAGGCAAAAGGATAGTGATTTCGCCAGTGAAATTTGAAACCTCAGAAATGAGGGAACTAAACAGAAAAATGTAAATATGTAAGTTCATTTAGTGGACTGTCACTCTCAGGTGTTCTTTCACATATATTTGACAGCTGAAAGCAAAAGTTAAAACATTTCCTCAGGACATTTTTAATTTACATAGATACAATACATAAAGGAACTTTGACCTGAAGAGAATGAAAGAACCCATATTGTGGTGAGATTTCCATAATGCAACTTGCGGTGATAAAATTTTAGTCCTAAGTAGAATGTGACAGTACAAATCTATATATTATAACTTTGAGAGCAACTACAGAAGCAGGTATTCAAATAGGTGAAAAAAAACTGCACACACCAGCAAATTGAGTACAAAGAATAAATTAGCACACCTTAGTTTGGACATTTAAATTATACTACATCTGAATGATACAAACACATCAATTGAAAGATAGTGCAGAAAAGGATTAAAACATTTCTATTATACATTTCATACAAGAAACTTACTTTAAACATAAATATAAGATAACCTTACAAACCCTTAGAAAGCTGGAGTGGCTTTATTATCAGAGAAGGTAGACTTCGGAGTAAAGAAGATTAATTCTGTTTCAGGGATTATTGAATAGTCATAAAAAGTCAATTCACAAGAACTCGTAAGTGTGTATCTCCCTAGTAGCAAAATACAGAAGCAAATCTGGTAAAACCACTGTGAAGAAGCTTCATTGTTCTTATTAAATTAAATAAGTACTTCATGACCTAACTGTCTCATTCTTCAATCTGGAGATGAAAACATGCTCAAAAACAAGCTTCTATGGGAATGTTCATATCAACTCCATTCAGGGCATCAGTAATTGGAAAAGATCAAAATGTCCTCCTCCACTAAATGAACAGATAAAGAACCTGGCATATGTGCAGAATGAAACACGTCTAGGCACAGAGGAAATTAACTGCCGATTCCCACGACATCCTAGATGACTCTTTCATTTATAATGTGTAAAAGGTTACATACTTCAAGATTCCTATTTAGCTGTCACTCTTGAAGTGATCAAAATACTCTAGTGAAGACTGGCCTTGATGCGTTCGAGTTGGATGCAGGAGGAAGGTGTGACTATAATGTTTAAGTGTAAAGGAGCTAGGAGAGGAGATGTAGCTGCTTTCGATTCTAATTGCATTGCTTGTGCCAGGCACTGATGCACATATTAAGCTTATCGAGTATAAACCAGAAAGATAATATTCAAGCATAGTGTATGGTAAATAAAAATAGAAATGAAATGAAACCCTGAGCAGAGCATTCATATTTTCCCCTAACTGTGCTCAGGTGTATGGATTACCACAGCTATTCACCTATGTGATATGCATGTTGTCTTAGTTCATATTTGGCTGCTAATAACGCATCAAAGCCTGGGTATGTTATGAGCCAAAGAGATTTTCTTTATCCATGGTTTTAATCCAAGGTCAAGAAGAATCAGCTGGAGGTGGCCTTCTTGCTGGCAGGGCTCAGAAGTGGCTCAGTGCACCACATAGAGAGAAGCACAGAATCTGTGTTTGTCTTCTGATCTTTTCACCGCTTTATAAAGCTCCCAGTAACCCACTTCAAGATTTCCCTCTAATGAGCTCATCTAACATTAATCACTTCCCAAAGACTGCAAGTCTAAACACTAGAGCAGGAGATTCCATCCTTTTCATCCCGCACAATGAAGATTAAGTTTCAGCACATGAAAACAGTGGGCAAATCAGTAGGAGACACACACCTGCAATCCCAGATCCCAGGAGGCAGAGGCACAGGTAGGAGGATCTCTGAGAATCCAAGGTCAGCCTGGGCTACTAAGTGAGTTCAAGGCAGACCTGAACAGCACACTGAAGCCCTGTCTCAAAAAACAAACAAACAAAATCAAAACCAAAACCCAACCATCCCCTGCCTAAATAAAAACAGTAGGGACAGTAACGGTTTTCCACACCATCGCATGCACTGTTCTCAGTATGAGTTACCTCCTTTTGTCTACTGAAGGTGGAACAGGAATTTTTTCTGCCCATTATATTTTCTCCACCCATCATTTTTCTCCTCCTACCAAATGTTGAAGTGAAAACAGCAGTTATCTTTTCATGGAAAAGTAATATTTTTAAATAAACTGTTTGTTGGGACTGTCTTCGTGCTGGTAATGTATAGTGTCCTCCCGGTGATGGTATTTACAAAGATATTCCCTTTGCTGTAATTTCATCAAATAATCTAGGCTCATTTCTATATGTATCCAGAAAAAGTTTAAGAATAAAATTAAAATATAGCCCTTATATAGTTTAAAAACACTTAGAATGTTAATTTCCTGATGACTTCCTGAACTTCCTGCAAGAGGAATATACATTACATCAGTGACCACACGGCAGCGTGACTGGTTCTCAATGGTAAAACCAGTCATGCTTTAATACAGTCATGCATGTGTGTGTATGTGTGAGTGCATGCTTGCACACATGCATGTATATAGATATAGCTTGCTCACTTATCTAAAAGGAAGTCAAAGAGGTAACCTGATTCCTGGTGCCCTAATATTGGGCAGGCAGCAATAGACCTTTGTTGAACAAACAATGAAACAGAAAGCTGAGTAGATGTCTGGGGCTATGTTTGGAGCTGTTCTTCATAGGCCCTGATTTGGTTTCCTTTGTGCCTCCCTTTGGAGATCCTGACTTAACTTGAAAATATAAGACAAGGAAATTTCTTAACTTCTCTTTTTGGGGATCATTATTTGATTACCAATAATACTGATCCTTTTATTAATGCCAAGGAACTAGTACTGGGCACATGAGAGATACACAGGACATACAGTCTAGCAGAGGTTATTTGCAAGATTTTTGAGAGCATTCCCCTAGAGAAATATCATGTTCCAGTGTAAAACATTTTTATGGTTCAGGTAACTAGAATATGCTTCAATGTCCTTGACTTCCCCGACTTGTTTGAAGTAGACTTTCATAGGATGTTGATTCTGACCAAACGATTTGGCTGTTTAATTTTACTTGGAAAGTCTAGCCACTGGAAAATTTCAAAGCAGTTCTTCAGTAGGATTACTATAGTTCATGATACCACAATAACTTACTGAAACATTCTGATATGGAATTAACCCACCAACACCCCCAAGGGTCTTGGGCGCATAATTAATTTCTATAATGTTTACATTATTCATTCAGTGACTTGATGACTCATGATCATACAAGCCATACTAATTTTAGTTGACATAGGTAGTGCATATTATTCTAGTTTTCTGATCTCTGAAAATCATTATTTAGGAATGTGCTCAACTGCAGAGAGAAGAAATGTGCTTCAACCGGGTTGTATGAGAGTACAACCACAAGAGAGGAAGAACAGTTTTGATTCACATCAGTTCTGTTTATTTCCCACAAAACTGATGCCTCTTGAACTTTGATTTTTATTCTTCTACAAGTCAATATCCCATGATACACTTTGCTAAATGAACACTGATTCCAATTCTAACTGTACCATTATACTGAGAATGCTACACTTGCAAGGAACATGAGTTGAATACTTCAAAACATTTGTAAAGTCGCAAAGAATAATTTTATAACAGGACTAGGGCTCACTTCTGTTCTCAAGTCCTGACGTAATGAACACCAATGATAGACAATCCTAAGAAGGTATAGATCTGCACACAACTAAGGAAGACATGCTTCAAGACTGAGTCACCTGCTTTTTCTTTCTTTTCTTTTTTATTTTTGTTAAAAAGGAAATAAAAGCTTGCTTCTAAGCTGGTTAATATGTATAGTGAGCTTTTTTTTTAAACGAATGCTTAAAAGAAAAAATAATAATTAGAATAATAATGCTAAGCTTTTGGAAAATGTGTTTTATCTTCAAAGCATTTCACAAAAGTGTATGCAGTTAATCTCTGCACCTTAAAAGCAATGTGCCAAAATATTTTGTTGTAGACCAGATGCGTTTCAGAAGGGTTTCACTCACCTTTGCATTTTCTTAGGCATAACTCCGTATGTTTAAAAATGGACTATAGAAAATAATACCCATCAAAGGCTTCCTTTTTAATGGAAATAAGCTGCTTTCTTGTAGAAAGAAATGTTTAGTGGAAAATGACTCTAAGCCCAATTGTTTTGAATCTGCACAATAAAGGTCATATTGTATACAATTAAGAGAGACTTGGCTTTTCTGTCTCTACCCAGGTCAGCACAAAGAGAAACGAGTTTAAATACCAAAGCTCTAAGTAAATATATTTTTAGATACTGCCATGCAGGAATTAAATCCACTGGCAATTAAAACCTCTGCTAACATGTACTAATTTAGCAGAAAGCAAGCTGAACCTTTTTATTTTGATCCACTTGACCCCTCTTTCCAAATGCTTCTGGAAAAGCATTTTCAGCTAGACCCAGTGCTGCCCTCACAGGCACAAATACAAATGTAAAATGCAAGAACCAGAGCTGGGGCCACCTGCAGTAAACTCCAGGGATGCAAGTGAAATGTCTGCACCTCGCACTGCTATTCCCTTGCGTTTAATGGGTCTCTAAGTTAACACTTGCCACCAGTGGCCTTTGCAAGACCCTGCCTAACATTGAGGAATATAACGCCTTTTCTTTCATTCTTTACTTCCTTTTTATTTTAAAAATGACATGAGCAACGCTTATGAGTTGTTGAAATGAATTCAATTTAGAGAGGAAAATAGGAAAAAGTATAAAAAAATGCCTCGCGTCCCTCTAGTGGTATCACTACTAAATCCTTTCAGAGCTCATCAATAAACATATATGATTTAATAAAAATAGTACTCATTATACTTGTATATTTAACCCACAAAATAGTAGTATATATCTTTATAGCTTTTCATGACATTACAAATATTTATACCATGAACTTAATTGTTACATGTCATTTCATTTCTAAACCTCATTTGCTAATTGTAACAATCCCTGAATTTACTAGATCATAAAAACCACCTAGAGGATTGCTTAAAAATATGCAATCATGAGCTTTCTTCTGGATTTACTGTAGCAGAGTCTCTAGGAAAAGGTCTTATGAACTTCTAGTTTTAATTAACAAGCTCTCCAGGTTATTTGGAAAACACTGACTTAAACCTTACGCTGTTTAATTCCAACTCGCTTTTGCTATTATAAATAACTCTAATACATTATACCCCTCATTATGCTCTAGCCTGATTATTTGCTTAGTTTAAATTCAAAGAGGGGAAATTGCTTGCTCAAACAGTATACACATTTAAAAAAATTTAGCACATATTTTCAAACTAGTTGCAATCAAGGTGGTAGCAATTTATGTCTTTATCATTAGAGATGGTTTGTAAAACATTGATTGTTAGAACCAAGGGTGATGAGGATGAAGATCTCTGTGATTCCCTTTGCTGGCATTTTGCTTCACCTCCAAATCGGTAACAGCTACAAAAAAAAAAAAAAAAAAAAAACCGTGAGAAGGAATCTTACAGCAATTTCAATCTATTTTGTAGGAATTATCAACTATATGAGCTGGAAAATAATTCCTTGTTAACGTCCATCCCTTTTTTAGATGCTCTGTTTTACCATTCCTTATGGAATTTTGCCAACAGAAATGTGACAGTTTTGATTACAAAGAATATTGACACAAGGGCAACATTCTGGGGCCGCGGCTCGGCCGAGTCCCGCATAACACCGAGTGCGATCACGGTGGCACGGACCCTCCCATCTCCCAAACCCAGAGTTCTTTTTGTTTGATTGTTCATTAAACTGCAAGGGATAGTTATATAAAATACAAGTTCTGAGCTCATCTGAATCAGGGAAGAAGAATTTTTGGAAATCTGAAGTTTTCTAAACCTAGTCAGTTTTCCTTTACACAATCAGGCTGGAATACCACACTCCCTGGTTGGCCACACTCCCTAGTTTCTGAATGAGAAAAACAGCTCAGGGCCATTATCTTCTGGCCTACAGGTGAGGAATCGTTTGGCCGTTTGGTGAGTGACAAAGCTATGATTAGAAGTCACGTCTGTGTCTGTGAATATAGAACGTTTTCTGCTATTTCACTTTATGAACAGGTCTGTCAATTTATCCCAAAATGGCGTTTTTATTAAAATGCTACAAATAAAAGCTATCCTTTTCCAAATTTAATTGTACTTCAGCATATAAAATTTAATCAAGTGTGTAATACAACTTTAGTAACCAATAAAATAACACTTAACCCAGTACATTCAAGTTTTATAATAATGTATTGCTTCCCTCTCGATGAAAATAAAGACAAATATTTCGGAATTTTACTTAAATACAAATTGATGAACTGAACACTTTCTCCAAAGAACCTCTATTTCAAATTTTTCCTTGCAGTTCTTCTAACATATGTGAGAAAATCTCAATGCTGTGCTAATGGCCTATAGAGACTATTTTTCACAGCTCTTCAACTCCGCCTTGAAGGAGAGTGCATGCACTGTGCCTGGCGGATCCTTGCCCCTCAGAAAAGGCAGGACAGTGGTGATTGGGGGCTGGTAAGGAGCATCACATATCTGAAAGTTCAACTACTAAATATAAAATCTTTTTTAGTTTTGATTACAAAGAATATTGACACGAGCAACATTCTGTTGTTTTTATCCTTTTAACTTTTCATATGTTAAAGTGTGTACGCTCCTAGATAAAGTTTTATTACTGAGTTAGGCAGCTTTATAAACAAAATATGTATAATGTGTTACAGGAAAAACTTTAAAGTTACATTTAGTATGCATAAGCAGTTCGACCTGTTCAGCTGCGATTACTCAGGTGAATCTTTTCTATGATATACATCTCATTAATGCTATAGCATTTCAGGGGCACTTCAATTTTTGAGCCAATATTTCCATTACTTATCTTTCTCAAAAGATTACTCTTCTCAATTGGAATTTCTCACGGTTCACATCACTCTGAGAGATGACTGGCTACTTCTGACTGACAGGGACAGCAATAAATATTATTTCTTTTGAATTTTTACTTCTGCAAAATGGTGATTTATTTTGGAAAAGCAAGTTTATTACATATACTTTAGGAGTTTTCACTTACTGAAAGATGCAAATTAATTTCCCTTTATTGAAGTTTAAGGTTTTAAAAGCGTCATGTTCATCAAAATCATATGCTGATTTGTATACTGACAGACATCTCATACAAAACAGAAACAAAATAAAACATTTTCTCAGAAGCTGGTCCTTTATATTTATGTGCTGAATAAGATTTCAGTCCTACCTGTGGTATGTACCTCAGAGGTAAAAGATGATGTATGATATATATCATATATAATATATATAAAATGATATGGATATATATCATGTATATGGGGGCTGGAGGTACAGCTCAGTGGGCTAAGTGCTTGCCGCTGAGCACTAGGGCCCTGAGTTCGATCCCCGGTCCTGGAAAAAAAAAAAAAAAAAGGGGAACCATCGGATGGTTCCTTCAAAAAAAAAATATATATATATATATCATGTATATGATCTAGGTAGACTTCATTAAGCTAATGTTGAAATGGGAATAAAATACTCTCAACTAATGAAATCAGGTATATTCTGCTAGATGTTACTTAAACTTCTTAAATTCATCAAGTTTCTCTCAGACTCAAATTTGCATTTTTAATTCTACGGTTCTACACAATATTGTAGCAAAAAATTACTAAAATGTTTTAAGAATGGCTAGAATTTGGATGGATGCCTCCACATTCTACATATATGAGGGTTTGGTGCTTGGGGTAGTTATACTGGGCAGTGGGTAGTTGTATCGGGCAGCGCGTGGGCCCTAAGGTAGATATACTGGGGAGTGCCCTGGACCTGCAGAGGTGGAGACTGGGGAACAGTCCTTGGATCGCTGGGCCATTTCCTCCAAAGGGATCACCAGCCCTGGTCTCTCAAGTCTCTCTCTCTGCCTCTTGGAACACTGTATGTCTCCTCCCTCCCACAACGTGCCCCTGTGGCTGCTACCCGTGTTCTTACCAAAGACCCAAACCAATGCAACCACCCGATCCTGGACTTGAACAGCCAAACCTGTCAGCTAAAGAAATCCTTTCTCTCCAAGAAGTTAGTTGTAGTATGTCTCTCCTTGTCATAGTGTCAAGTGGGCTGGTACAGAAATCCTGTTCATTCTGCCACCTAACCCCATCCTCACACCAGTCAGATCTCACCATTCGTTACTGGCTTTCTGCAGAGGCCTCTTCATTCCTAGGCTTTTCCCAGGCTGTGCTTCTCAAGCCTCACTCCCACTGCATCGCTCCTAAGCCTGTCAGTTGACTCTTCTGCGTTTGAACCTGGACTTTGAATTTTTTCACAGCCCTAAAGATGAAAATTAGATCGCTTAACATGAACAGTGAGTCCGTCTTGCTCACCACACCCTGTCATCATTGCCTCTACTCTGGATTCCGTATCACCTAACTCCTGTCAGTAACAGAAATCCCGTGTTTATGTATTTTCACCCATATTTGCACTTGAATCCATGGCTCTGCAACCTCTGCTGGGTTAACTACTGTTCATCCTTTCTCAAGGACCACTGGAGGCTTTTTCCCAAAGGTGTATCCTTCCCCATGCTTCCAAAACAGACTTAGCTCTTCCTTTGCCTTGACTCCGTCAGGTTGGCAGCATAACATTGTGTATGGATGACACTTGCTTTCCTTAGTTTCCCCACCAAGGAGTTTATCATTCACCTGTGGGTTGGCAAAGCACCTCGTGTGAGTAGCTGTTACATACATGATTACTTAGCAAATCAATTGTTGCCTACAACATCTTAAAAGGTCAGCATTAGTATCTGAATGGGACGGTTGCAACTCCCCTGTCAGTGAGTTGTGCAAGCTCAAGCAGCGCTGCTGAGGAGATGGAAGCCCTAGAGCGAACTACTATTTAGCACAGCCCTGCCAATTATGAACTCTATTGCTGGCACACAGTACGTGACTGATTTACACCTTATTTTAAAAATTTACAGAATATTAATAATGTTAAGATCCACCTTTTGGGCTTAAGTACGAATGAGTTGATAGATCAATACCTGAGACAAAATAAATCCTTGCTAAGTATTTTAACACCCTTATTATTTTTTCTCCTTGTACATTGGAATTCATAATGTTCAAGTTCACATTTACATAGACAATATATAAAATGTGTTAGTAAAATTAATTCTGATCTATTGTGCACCAGAAATCAGTAGAGAAAGGATTTTTTTTTTTGGTACCAAAATTTGAACTCAGTACCTTGCACTTGCTAGGCAGGTGTGTATGCCACTGAGCTATGGCACCAGCCCCTAGAAAAAGAATTATGAGTATCACACTTTCCCAAAGCACACCCGTAACAACCTCTTCTCACCTCCAGTACAGTTGTGTCTCAAAAAGCTCCCCAAGATTGTGTCTTCATTTTTTTGTCTGAACTTCTCTTTAGACATCTCTCAGTAGACTTACTTACAATGTTTTCCCACTTGTGTTGATTAAGATACTGATTCTCTGTCTCCAGAGTGGTGATCCGGGCCATATATAGTTGTCTGACTTTATAAAATATTCCTACTGGCTATAAATAAGATAAAGTGGTTGGAGTTACGTCAGCCACTTTGACTAGAGGTAGAAATTGAAATAGAAAACACATATGGCAAAGAAATAGGAAAGATGAATCCTGGATTTCTGGTTTTTATTGCTGTCTCACAGTAGGAAATTTTATTAAGACACAGTTCTGTGAAGTTTTTTTATAATCATTATTTAGATCTAATCTGAAACATAACATTTATCAATTTAGGGAATATTAATGAGAGAGATAATATTAAAAGTGACAGGGCTAAATAGAGATTTAGAATAGAAAATATGCCATTTTTTGCAAAATTATTACATTGCTTTTATATAGTGACAGATTTTGAAGTCCCATAGTAAGGGAAAGTAAAGCAAACAAGTGTTATTGAACACCCACTACATGTTTTGCATGTAGAATATTCTTTCTCTTTGAGTTGCAAATACAACTTCTCTTTTAACATTGCTTAAAAGTTTTAATGCTGAAATGTAACATCCTTTGTATGATGATGTAACACATTGAATCATTTTCCAATATTTTTGACATTTTTTGCCATAGAATGTATTCTTTATTCTAGAATCATGGACTCTTAAAGGTGAAATATTTTTACCTTTTTTTCAGGATGAAAAATTCATTCAGATGAACCTGAAGTGATTAAGAAGCAAACACCAGACAAAACAGTTTAGATGACTTGGCTCCAAGTCACTGGTACATTTTTACCTTAATATTTCATAAAAGGCTAGGGGAATGGGAGGGTAAGAGCATCTGGACAATTTAGAATTAAGTTTTCACCACATTGTACAGTTTTAATGAACTGAAATTGATTTATGTACTCTGCTTTGTTTAGCTGAATGCTTAGTCCCTTAAGAAATATTGCTTATGTATATTACATTTATCCTGGGCTTGATGTAAGCATGATGTTAGTAACAATTGTTAATATGCTGGAAAAGTCTGTAATGCTAAGACTTCAGGATCCCAGACTTGTACAAGTCAAACAAAACAATGCCCTTTGGTGGTTAAAGTGTCTCCTAGTTAATCTTCCTATTTCTCCTCTTATCCCTGTAGTCTCTACTCAACCCAGAAGCCACAGATATACTATTAAGGCTCATTCTCATCATGTCTGGATTAGTGCGCTTTCCCATCAGTGAAACACAATACCAGAAATCCACAACTTAAGCAAGGAGAGGTTTAACTCGGCTCCTAGTGTTAGGAGCCTTAATCCATGCTTGGCTGACTGAATGACAGAAATAGGATGGCAGAAGAGTGGGGCAAAGGAAGCTGCTAAGTTCTTGGTGGCCACTAAGCAGAGCAGGACAACCCTGCCAGAGAAGGAAAAACCGGGACTAGAAATAGATGCAAGGGTATGCCTCCGCGATTCACCCAGCAGTGTACCCCACAAATCCCAAGGCAACTCGGAAGCCAGGACTGTGGACATGCTGAGGCTTAACACCCAGGGGGTCTTTTTTCTTTCTAAATTTTCAAATAGATCCCAGTATCTATCAAAGTCAAATCTGACGTCTGCTGTAAGGTAACAAGTTCACCCTCTTCAGTAAAACTATCACCCACACCCAGAACAATGCTAAACCAGTCACTGGGTTTGTCCAGTATCACACATCCATGATCCAGAGTCACACACACTCTTGGTCCAGTCAATCACAAAACCTCTCCTATGAGCGCATGTGGTTTGGGGGGAATATCTAACTGCAAGCCAAACACACACAGTTCCAAGTTTAAAGGCCACCTGGCCGGTCTCTGAAACCAGCATAGGTGACTCCATGAGCCCTTCCATTCCTCAGATACCCAGGTGGACCTGCTTCAAGTCTTTATTCTAATGCCAAGTTCACAAAGAGAATATCACTATACTTAGAAAATAATATTTCTGATCCTTGATTTCCATACCCTTTATTTATTTCCCATTAATATTAAAAATCATGAAAGATTACAAATTACTTCTTCTTTATGTGTATCCCTGCCTAGTATAGAGTAATCTCTATGACAAAAAAAAGATTTCTTTCTGCTAAAAGTAGTTCCCTGTGAGTTGGTTCTTAGGACAAAAAGGGCTCACATTGCTTTTTGCTTATGTAAATTCACCCCAAATCTGAGGCTTCTGTGTAATCTGATCTTAGTAAGGGAAGTGCTCATAAAGAAGATCTAGCACATGTTATGTCTAAACCTCTGGAGTAGAACTTCTAATTCTGGCAGACATCTCTATAGGCTCTAACACCTAAGTTTTTAAGGGTAGGAGCACTCTGTAAAGAGCAATGCAGGAGATGCCTCAGAGCTGGGTGACTCACTAGTATCATTGTTCAATCCCCCCATCTAGAAAATGTGTTGAATCTCAAATCTAAAAGCTTTCATTTCATTTAGTCTTTTGAATTCACAAGTTGATGCCCTTGATCAAGTTAGTCTTAGACTATGTTATGCATCGTGACACAAGTCCTGGAAATACATTTCTCCTCCTTGAACACAATCATCCTGTGCTTTGGGGATCTCTGTTCAGTTTCATCACACTTAAGTACACTTACTGGGGCTACCTGGATCCCTTCTGGGACCCTCAGTTCCTCACACAGTGTGAGGGATTGATAAATAGCGGCTCAGCGAAGGGAAATACTACCGAGACCTTTGTAATAGTCTCCCATACGCTCCCTTTGACTTCAGTATCTCCCGTTTCTTCTACCAATATTCTGCAGGAGCAGCTCTTTTCTAAAAAATAAAATGTGTTCATTTCTCTGTCTTACTTGCAGTCATTTATTACCTACAGGAAAAGTCCAAATCCCTTAAATATTTCTATAATATGATCCCAGAATCTCTTTATGGATTTTCTCTCTAGTGATCCATTTTATATCCCTTGTATTTTGGTCACAACCCAAATGCCATTTCTTTAACAGTGTGAGTGCCTGCACACAAAACTATCTTTTCAAGCAATGTGTCTCTGCCTAGAAGGCAATCTACTTTTTCCCAACAACCTTGATCTTTCACAGTCTTTAAAATTGACTAAAATCATTTTCACAACAAAAAACCCACCTGTTCTTCCTCCTACTGTCTTTGATTCCATTTGGGATGATTGTTGTAATAGACCAGGTCTTGTTTCAGATGTAGTAAAGGTGGGGTGAATAGGGCAGAACCAGCATGGGAATGATATAAAGCACCTGTGCACCCAGCCACCTATTCCTAAAGAGGGAGTGTATGATCATATTGCAGTATTATTCCTAAGAAAATGTGTATGGGTCCATCTGTTTTCTGCAAGCAATATGAAATATCTGAGGCAGATAAACCTCATAAAATGATTATTTATCTCCCATTATGAGACTTTTAGGGCCCAAGATCACACAGCCCCTTTGGTTTGGGCTGTGGAGAGGAGCTCTGACAGATGGCATCACAAAGGGGGTGCTGCAGGAGCAAGAATTCATATTGTCCACGTGAAACCAGAGAGAGAATTTGGGACCTTTGGCTGTTAGGACAACTCAGTTTTGTGAGAACTTACGTCAAAGATCACTATTCGTAACTTAAGGCCGAAATGCTAACAACCTGAGAATCCTCCACGAGATTTCCTCTTAGAGGTGCGGCCATCATACTAAGGAAAAAGACTCAATACATGAACCTTTGGACAAACAACACACACCTTAGCAACATCTTACTTCTGGTTCTGAGTTCCTATGATGAAGAAAGAGTTTGGTATTTGTCTTGGTTACTTTTTCTTTGTTGCTGAGACAAAATATCCAACACTCAAAATGAAGAAAGTAAAAGTTTATTTAGCTTACAGTCTGTGGAGGTTTCAGTCCATACTTGGCTGGTTCTGAGGCAGAGTGGCACATGGCAGAGGGCAAACTGTTCATGGTGGCAGCACACAGCAAAAACAACCAGCAAAAGGGACGAATGGCTGCAAGCAGCCTCTTTCCTTCCCTTACATTGTAAACAGCCTACCCCCACCCAGGGGGCATGTACCTCTCACACAATCTCCATGCCCTCCTCTTCCACAGGCTCAGGATGTATACAAAGTAAGCACCCTGGCTTCCTCCTGAGTCACTCAGCTAAACCTCTAGACTCCCCAACTTGACACAATGTATCAACCATAACAGTATTATAGTTAGTTAAATAATTTTTGAGAAAGTTTGTGAGGTGCTACTTTAATCATACTTTTAGGTCCTCCCTGCTTGAGAAAATAAGCAATAAGCAAGGACAAGATTACCCTCATCATGTTAGTCAGATTTCTGATAAAAGATAAATCCCACATGATCCAATAAGTTCTCAAGGTCTCACCTCTTACCAGTGCTACTGAACTGGGGTTCAGTGTTTCAGGATGTGAATCTTTGGAAGACTCCTCATGTATAAATAGCAATGCTTCTCATCTGCCTGTAACATAAGCTGGCTCTCAACATGGGCAGTTATTTTCTCCATAATCACGGCCAACAGTATTTGCCCAGGGACCTCCCAGATGGAAATTTGAACAAAAATTAGAAAAAAAAATCAAGAACAGGAAAGCTGCTTCCATGTGACCAGAGCTAAGCTCACAGTGTGAGGCGACATGTAAGACATATCTCTGGACATCTAGGAAGCACCAAGTTAGAAGACAGAGGGATAAATAGCCAGTAACCATCCAGATGTTCTGACAGAACGAAGAGCTGGATGTGCTGTATTACACTTTGGTATAAATGTTAATTGTTTTATGATTACAAGAGAGTGACATAAGACATTTAAAAAAACAGAGATCTGCACTCAAGTGTCACATCCTCATAAAGACTGTATTGAAATTTCCCTGTCATAGGCATCACTTATCTGTACGGAAAGGTTCCCACTGGCCACATTTGGTTCTACACTGTAGACATAGTTGTTTTCATGCTGTTCTTACTCAGGGGTCTCTTCTACCTCAGGAATTTTGCACTTGCTGTCACTTCTGCCATAAACTCCCTTTCCAGCAAAGAGCTATATTATTTGCTTCTCCTGTATTTTAAATATTTATGTTAAAAGCATCTACATGAGCTTTTCCAAACTATATGTCTAAATTTTCCATACCTTCACTTACGCTTTCTGGTCTTTGTCCTCACTAGAATTCAAAGCCCACTGAGAGCAGAGATTCCTTGTTTCTGTTTTCCTTACTACCGTGTCTGCAGTGGCAGGAGTCTGCCTGGAACGCAGGAGGGACTTCACCGGTGCTCCTTGTTATAGAGATCCCTGTCTGCATGGCTCTCTTCCATTTAGCAGGGAGCTCCTCTTGAGAGACAAGGGAAGATTATGGAATATTTACATTTATCCCTCTACATACCATGCACATCACACATGGCACACAGTGATGAATGTTTGGTGTTCACTACTTCAATTGTGTCAGTGAAGTGGCAGGAACCTTTCCCTCTTCTTTGTTTTACAGATTGCTTTCCTGTCCTGACACTTTGTGTCATTCTCCTGCAATGCTTCACTGGACTGTCAAAGCAATGGATATGAGGTGGAAATTTCTGTGCTTGTTGCATAGCCAGAAAGATTAAGGCACACGAGAAATAAGACCCATACTGAAGTCAGTAACATGGTCAGGATTAGGATGCAGACTATGCACAAGATCCCCTGGGTCATACATGTTTCCAAGGAATTATCCACAGATAAATACATTAGGGGAGAACTAAGTCTTTTCATTTTTCACCAGGGAATCTATTTTTCAACATCTAACTTTTTCAAAGCCAGCCAAAAGCCTACATACGTGTGAATATGTATGCATATGATTCAAAGCAGAGGAAGAGAACAAAAGTCTTATCTCTAGAAATCTTTGAAAATTAAGTACATTTTAAGGAGAAAGCATTACATTAATTCAAATTATCAGAAGTTGTACAAAAACAAAATAGATGTATTGGCAGATTTAGTTAAAAATTAGGTTTATATTTCAAAGAATCTTTAAGGAACAAAACACTGAAATAAGCAATTGAAGTCCATGAAAAGAATCTAAAAGCTCAACATCCACTCCAGAACATCTTGTTATATGGGAGTTCGGAAGTCGGAAGTAGTGTTAGGTATGGAAGTAGTACATGTATTGATCAGGCCGGAATCCTTCTATGCAACATCTTTTCAGAAAAGCAAATAGGGGAAACAGGAGTGATAATGACGTCAGAAGGAATATTGGAGCTGCGGCAAAAGCTGAGGTAAGAAGTACAGTCGCTCGGTTCGTGAGTGATCATCAGCCATTCAAGATGAGGAACCACTCTTGCCAGTGGGAATGGCAGCCGGAGTGAATCAGGCTGGGCTATCCCACCACTGGGTGAACTGGACCAGGGACTGGGATAAGAGGGGATGAACACGCTCAAGTAAGAGAAAGGTGTGGTGAATGTGTGGTGGTGGGACCCATTCTATTATGCCTTGGCTTAAAGCAGTGACCAGAGTATTGGCAGTGTGAAAAAGGAATGGGTAGGATATTTAATCAACTTAACTTCGAGAAAGAAGAGAGGAGGCATCGCCTTGCAGGGGTGCGAGAAGAAAGGCACGAGAGTGAGGGTGGACTAAGTGAGAAATGGTCCAAGCTCACAGTGGGTGGAAACTGTCCAGTGTATGGGGGCCTGGCTAGAATGGAGAGACTGAGGAAAGGTATGTTTTCTCTTTCTTCTGAAGGTGCTACACCTTTCTGCTTATGCTGAGCACTGGAATTCCATTTCTCCAGCCTTTGTACTCCAGAACTTGTACCAGAGTTACACACACACACACACACACACATTTCTCAGCTTTAGCTTCAGCCTGAGAGATACACTCTCTGCTTCCCTGGTTCTGGGGGCTTCAAATTTGAGCTGAGCGTGCTTTTGTTTTTGTTTTTGCTTTTTGTCTTTCTGAGACAGGGTCTCGCTATGCAGTTCAGGCTGGCCTTGATCTCACTGTGTAACCCAGGCTGGTCTTGAACTCACAATGATCCTCCTGCCTCAGCCTCCCAAGTGCTGGGATCACAGGCATGCGCCACCATGCCCAGCTGGACTGAGCCGTGATGTGTCATCTTTCCTGGTTCTGTAGCTTGCAGAAAGCATGTCCTGGAAATTCTCAGCTTCCTTAATTATGTGAGCAAATTCTAGTAAATTCTCTCTCTTCTCTTTTCTCCTCTCCTCTTCTTTCTAACTATCTATCTATATCTATCCATTTGTTCTGTCTCTAGAGAGAATCCTGACTAATAAAAGGCATCTATGTGGAGCCCACATCTACACTTTGGTTAGTTTGTGTTCTTTCTGGGAATGGCTCCCTAATTTCTTCCCCTGGCTGTACCTAGAACCTCATTCTACAATCCATGTTCATCGTGATATCCTCCCCCCATTTCTCTGATTCAGCATTCAGATACATCTCATTCCCTGGAGTTACCTTCATCTTTCGTCTACAGCTACATTATGGTCTTTAGATCATAATTTTGACAGCTGCCTAATAAACAATTTAGTTTCTATTTTTGACTCTTCTGGTTATTCATTTAATGTTTTTTATAATCACAATTTCCTTTTTTTAACTCCCTTATAGTTTTTCTCTTGTTATTGTTAGGCTTGACTTGTCTTTTTATTGTTGCTGTTCCTGTTCTTTCACATGCTCCCACCCCTTTCCTTGTCCTGACATTTCCTTAGTAAATCATTGAACATTCTCTTTTGGTGAAATCCACAGTTAAATAGGTGTGGCTCCTTGTTAGTGGAATATTTATTCCAAGAAATCTCCCTGGCTTGTGCTCTGAGTGTGTCAGTACAGTGCCATCACAGCCAGAGTGAGGTCACTGACTCATACAGTTCAAACTTCGTGTCTCCTTATCCATGGAGGAAATAGAGATGTATGGGTTTAAGCACGGAAATGCCAGTGTTAGAATTTCATGTTTTCCAACCTGTCTCCTTTTCTCCTGCTTTTGTAACTTTTCAGAGACCTGTCCTACTAAATCCACTGCCTTAAGGAAAAGGAATATGAGAAGACACACTGTGAGTAAGTCAATCTCTCCATTTACATGTTCCTAGAGTTGCTACTGCACTAGAAACAGAGAATTCTCTCCAGTAAAGGTTAAAAGATAACTACGCCATGGTCCCTGCTACCAATTAGGAGCAACTAACAAAAAGTTAGAATCTTAAGTGTTTACTTAGTCATTTTATAGCAACAAATTCTTCTTGAGTAAAGAGGGAGAAAGGTCAAAACTTGCAAGTAAAAAGTGGAATACTGCATAAATAATAGGTTACAGGACAATTTATAAACCTATGTGATGTAAAATTAAATCCCAGAGTATTACTATTTTCATAAACATGTACTTCCAAGTGTATTTGAACACTCATCACGGAAACAGCATATTTGGGAAAAGTTCCTATCTTTCATATTTTATATACAGTGCAAATGTAAAGCCTTAACAAAATAACACTATCACTTAGATATACTCACACCTGTACACAAAGAAAACAAAGCAGAGCTACTGTGACCTGGCTCTTTATTTAACGTCCCTTACATGCATTCCCTCAAGGTTTACATAGGCTTTCCATGTTGACAGTATCTAGTCTGAAACCAAATGTGGAAAAATTAGGTTCTGTAAGGAAGAAAAATGGTATAAAATTAAATGGCTGATACTAGTTTATTTATATTAAAAATTATAGTACTCATACAGTTTGCCTCACAATTTTCTAGCCTGGATTAAAAATAAACCCCCTAGTGAAAAATGCTTTCATATTCTCTCCATAGTGGTTACTTTGGTTATTTGTAATTAATTCATCATGAAAACTAAAAACTAAAAGGATCTGTTTTGCTAGTGTTTCTCAATGAGTGTTTTCTTCCATTCCCTAAAATAATCATGATTTAGCTTTTACAGAATCATAAAATGTCTTTGTCTTTAATATAACCAACTTCCTCCTCTATTTAGCAAAATCTAAATTTGGCTAAAAGTTCTGAAACTTCCCAAGTTACAATTAAATGCTCTTGCAGGTAGTTTGCATTTGCAAAGAATCAAAACCTCATGTGTGGAGCAGTCAGAGGAAAAATAGTACATACAATAGTACAGAAATTCAGAAGAATTACATAAGTGTAATTTAAATAAAATTGGAGAAACAATTTTCTTAGATTTTTTTTTTACTGAAACATGGGTAATCTTGATCCTAGTCAAAGATCTTTGAATCTGTGAACATATCACTTTTCTTCTCACTGTGTCTTTGGCAAGGATCCTGGACCTCCCCAGGACATGCTCCTCTGGCTTGGTATTCTCAGACGCCCTCTCCCTAGTATGAAGGGCAGCTCTGATTTTCTACATGTCTTGTTGATCCCTAATTTGTCCATAAAGTTTTCAATGATTACCAGACTTTTGATACTTTGAAATTACCCACCAAATGCACTACTGAGTGAAATGGTCATTTTCATGCTGGTATCTACTGATAGAAAATAAGTTCTGCGGAGGTGAAGTCCTTCCTCAACAACAGTATGCACTGCTGCATTGCTGCCACGCATTTAGTTAATTGTCTGCCTGCTCAGTAGACACTTGGTGCAAAAATAAGGAAGTGAAAGCCTGATATCATGTCGTTTGAGATGCCAGTTATTCTTTGTAGTAAACATTCTAACAACATCCTTCCATGGGAATAGAATATTTTGGCTTACCTACTCCTAAGTCTTAGATATAGTTACAAGGAGAATTGAGAAAATAAATAACATTATGTTCCATATCTTTTATAGTTTGAATGTTTGTATTGCCTCCAAAACTCATTTTATTTGTTTAATTTTTTATTTTGTGGGAAAAAGTAAAACAAAATTCACAACAAAATAATAAGAGAATACAAACAGTGGTTAATAAATTATATGTTGTATTTTTAGAGTAGTAGCTCAGGGTACAATATAGAGGTAAAAAAAACATTTCTCCATTCAATATTAGTACATACTTTCCTTTTCATAAGCCAAGAGACACATAGTATAACTGACTTGAATGTTTTCCGTTTTTCCTACTGTCCTTTCCACTTTCTCCCATCCTAGTTCCTTTTTCCATTTGAAATTTGTTTTTCCATTTCACAATATTTATAGTACACTTCAGATCTTATTTACTCTTTCAGTTTCTCACACCATGGGGACGATATGATGTTTATGCATTTGGGTATGATTTATTTCACTTACAAGGATGGTGACAAGTTGTACTGATTTACCTATACTAATCTCAAGTTTATTCTTCTTTATGTATGAGTAGTACTCCGTTTTATAATACCTCATCTTTTTTATTCATTCCTCAGTTGATGGGCATTTGTGTTGTTTTCCAAGAGTTAGCTCTTACAATTTGTGCTTCTGTAACATGGGTGCACATATATCACTGAGGTATGATGTTTTTAATTCTTACGGGAAGATACCCAGAAAGAGAATAGCTGGTACCTCTAATCCTAGTATTGTAAGGAATTTCAATACTGATTTCATCAGTGGTTGTACCAGTTTGGACCCCCAACCATGAGGAGGGGTTCTCTTCTTCACACATCCCTACTAGCATTTGTTATGGCTTGATTTCTTGATGATAGTCCTTCTTTCTGTGGTGAGATGTAATGTCAGTGTAGTTTTAATTTGCATCTCTCAAATGACCAATGATGTTGAACATTTTTTCTCATATTTATTGGCCATTTTCACTTCTTTATCTAAGTGTCTATTCATTTCAGTTGCCCATTTTTTGATTTGGTCTTTGAATTTGGGGGATCTAATTTTTATCTATTCTACATATGTTCTACATAAAATTCATTTTTCTAAGGGACAATTGGCTAAATTTTTTCCCATACTGTGGGTTGTCTTTTCACACTGTTGTTGATTTTTTTTTTACTGTGAAAAAGGTTTTTAATAAGGTGAGATACCTGTTGTTGATTCTTTGAAGTGTTTCCCTTGCAGTGCAGGCTTTTTCATGAACTCAAGATTTCTACCTAATTTGTCTTCCAGCAGATTTAGTATTTCTGTTGCGATATTTAGATCTTTGATCCTTTTTGACTTTAGTTTAGTGCGTGGTGATAGACATGGGTCTGGTTTTATTCTTTGGCAAAGAGAGCTAGCTTTTCAGCACCACTTATTAAAGAGGCTATATTTCATTCAGTGAACGTGTTTGGCCCCTTTGTCAAAGATAAGGTGCCTGAATGTGTTTGTAGTTGGCTAATCTGTTCCCCTGGTCCTCAGGTCTGATTTTATCACGGTAGTTTTGTAGTATAATTTCAAGTCTGGGATTGTGATATGTCCTGCTTGCCTTTGTTGCCCGAGGTTGCCTTTGCAATTCTAGGTCTTTTCTGGTTCCAAATGAATTTTAGGAATGTTTTCTTTAGTTCTGTGAGGTATATTAAGGGTATTTTGATCAGGATTGCATTAAATCTGTATGAAAATTTGGGGAGTATGACCATTTTTACCATGTTGATTCTTCCTATCCATGAGCAAAGGACATCTGTTATCCTTTCAATTCCTATGTAGTTCATTTTTGGATGCTATTCTGAAGTATATGGTTTCTCTAATTTTCCTCTCCGTGTGTTTGTTGTTTACAGAATGCTATTGATTTTTGAGTGTTGACTTTGTATCACACTATGCTATTGAATTGGGTTATTAATTCTAGAAATCTTTTGGTGAGAATTCGGGGGTTTATGATGTAGAGTATAATGTTATCTGCAAATAGTAATAATGTAACTCTTTCCTTTCTATACTCGTCTTATTGCTCTCTCTTGTCTAACTGCTTTGGCTGGTGTTTCCAGAATTATATTGACTAGAAGTGGTGATAGTGGGCATCCTTGTCTTGTTCTTTATTTTAAAGTGATACTTTTCACTTTTTGTCCTTTTATTATGAGTTTGGCTATTCGTTTGTCATAGATGGCTTTTATCAGAGTGTGGTAAAGGCCATCTATTCTTACTTTCTGTAAAGTTTTTATTATGAATGAGGGTAGGCCTTTTGTCAAATCTTTCTCTGAAACTACTGAGATGATTACATGATTTTTGTCCTTTGTTCTGTTGATATGGTGTATTAAATTTATTGACTTGTGTATGTTTGAACCATCCCTGCATTCTGGAATGAAGCTCATTGGTCTTGTTATATAATCCTCTTGATGATTCTGTGAATTGCTTCCTAGTATCTTGTTGAGGAGTTTTGCATCTATGCTCTTTAGGGAGATTTGCCTGTAGTTGTGTTTTTTGTTAGATCTTTCTCTGCTTTTGGTATTAGGGTAATTGTTGCCTCCAGTAACAGGTCAGGAAGTATCACTTCCCTTTCAATTTCATTAAAGAGTTTGAGGAATATTGGCATTAAATCTTATCTAAATTTGTTGTAGAATTCAGCAATTAATCCATCAGGATCTTGTCCATTTTTTGTTGTTAAGGTTAAATGACAGTTTCAATTTCATTGAGTAATTTTGTGTCATTCAGAATTTTATACCTTTTTGATTCATCTTTGGTAATTCATAAGTATCTAGGAATCTGTCCATTTCTTTAGTGTTCTCCATCCTATAAAGACTTTCAGAGTAGGTATCAATTATGTGAATTTCTACAGCACCTGTAGTGATTTCACCATTTCATTTCTCATCACATGAATTTCAGTCTTTCCGTTTTGATAAGATTGGCTGAGGGTTTATCAATTTTATTTATTCTTTCACAAAACCAACTCTTCAACTCATCAATTCTCTGTATTGTTTTCTTAGTCTCAATCGTGTTAACTTGTGTTCTAGTCTTTATAATTTTCTACTTTTTATGGTCTTTGGGCTTGACTTGTTCTTCTTTTCCTAGAAGCCTGAGGTGAAACATTAGGTTGTATATTTGTGCTTGTTATGTTTTCCTCATGTGATAATTCACCACTATAAATTTCCCTCTTAGGACTTCTTTCATTGCATCCCACATGTTCTAGTATGTTGTATCTGCATTTTTATTTAATTGTAGATATTGTTTAACTTCTTTTATTTCATCTGTGACCCATAGCTTGTTCAGAAGGATGTTATTTAATTTCCATGCATTTATTGACTTTTTGCAGTTTTTTTGCTATTAATTTTAAATTTAATTGCACTATGTTCAGATAATATACATGAGATAATTTCAATTATTTTTCATTTACTTATGTATGTTCTATGGACTAGTACGTAGTCTATTTTACAGAACATCTCATGTACAACTGAGAAAAATGTGTATTCCGATATTGTTTGGTGGAACACGATGTAAACATCTACTAAGTCCATTTTTTACAGGTTTGATTCAGTTCTGATATTTCTTTGCTGAATTTTTGTCTGGTTGATCTATTGATTTATCTCTTTGTTACAGTGGAGTATTAAGGTCATTCTTGGTTTGAAGTTCACATTGTCTGTAAACAGAATAGTTATCCCTGATTTTTTCTGGGTTCCTGTTGCAAGGAAGATGGCTTTCCATCTTTTGACTTTTAGTCTATGAATTTTTTTTAGTTAAATATGTTTCTCTTATATAGCATATTGTTGGATCTTTTTCTTATCCATTCTGCCAGTCGGCTTCTTTTGATTGGTGAATTGAAGCCATTTACATTAATGGTTATAACTGACAAACATTGACTTATCTTTGTTGTGTTATTTTCATGCTATAAGTTCTCTGCTTTTACCCATCTGATTAACTGCCCTGCTTGGTGGTTTCTTTCTGTTGTTGTTCTTGGAAAGATGGTCACTTTTAACTCTGTCTAGAATATCATTCAGTACTCTTTTTAGTGTTGGTTTTGTGATTATGAATTTCTGCATTTTTGGTCACAGAAGTGTCTCATTTCTCCATTAATTTTGAAAGATATTTTCGCAGGTTAAATCAATCTGGTTTGGAAGTTGTTTTCTTTCAGGATTTGAAACACTTTACTCCAAGCTCTTCTTGACTTGGGAGTTTGTGTTGAAAAGTCTGCCATGATTTTGATGGGCTTCCCTTTGCAGGTGATCTGTTTCTTTTACTGTAACAGCTTTTAATATTCTGTCCTTATGCTGAATTTCTGGGATCTTGATTATCATATTTCTGGATGTAGATTTATTTTGCGTATGGGTAATTGGAGTTCTGTATGCCTCACTTTTCTGTATGCCTCACCTAACTCTGTCAATTTCTCTTCCCATGCTTGGCAAATTTCCTGCTATTTATTCTGCAAATAGTCTTTTTATGTCATCTGTGTTGACTCCTACTTTTTGACTGACACCTACCAATCTTATATTATTTTTCTTTCATGTGTTGACTCATTTCCTGATCCTTTGTTATTTTTAAGAGATATTTCCTTTCACGATCAGTACCCTCAATCCTATCTTCAAAGTCAGTAAGTCTGTCTTCATTTTGTTTAAGTAGTTTTGCCAGCTTTCAATGGCATGTTTAATTTCCTGAATATCTGTTTGGATCCATTTCATTCATTCTATTTCTTTCCTATTTTGATATTTCACAGTTTCAATTCTTTCTCTATCATCATCTATTTCTATCTCTATTCTCCATTTGTGGAGTAATTCTTTTATAAATGTTGACATCTCTTTTTGTTAACTGAGAGATTATTTCTGATCTAATTTCTTCTATAGCTTCATGAATTTGTTTCTTTACTTTGGTTGCTATTGCTTCAGAAGTTTGAAGTGTGTGTCTCCTGTTTTTCTCTATTTCATTTTCTCCTGAACTTGTCCCGGGTGGGCTGGAGGTCTCAGATTTTACTTTGCTTTGAGTCGTTTCCTTTTTGATTTCAAAAGTTTTTATTTTGTTTCCTTGTTGATCTCTGTAAGTTTTTTAAATTAAGTAGCTTTATCATTGTATCAAAACATTTGTAGATAAGTGTTCATAGATAAGATTTGTGTTTAGGGTTATCTTCTGTGTATAGGAGTTCCTTGGTTTGTGTCTGTCCCAAGATCCTACCTTTCCAATTAATTTAATGTGAGCTATTGATATTTGTCAAAACTAATTCTAAAACTTTATCTATAATGCTATTCTATTAGGAAGGGCAATTAACTCATATGAGGGAACCTTTTGTCTTTCTACGTTTACCCATCCACCTTGTGGGAACATGGCAGTCATCACTCAGTTTACAAGAAAATGCAGCTAGAAGATGATGTCTTAAAAGCAGCAGGACTACAGTTCCACTGAGAACTACATGTGTCAATACCTTGATCCTGTATGTCCTAGCTATGCCTATTATTTACACATTATCTAGTGCATGCTGTTTTCTTGTGGCGACACAAACCATCTAAGACGGCAGCGTTCCCTCTTTATCTTAGTGTTTCTTTTTTACTACTTATCAGAACCATAGGGCACATTATGTTGTGATGTATTCCCACACCTTTTTCTAATAAAATTGTCCTATTTTTCTTGAATTTCTCAGTTTCAGAAGAATACTGATTATCTCATGTAAGATGTGCTATGCAGCAGCCAAGCATCAAGAAAAGGGAAATGATTTTGATAAAGCAATTTATTCAAATTATGACACCTATGCCCAAACCTTGTACTCTGAGCAACTACTTTATGTTTTTATTTTAAAGATAAAAGAATAGCGACACTGCTACATTAAAGATTAAAATACGCATTGTATGATTTATTGCTATTCTCCTATTATTTTGTTATGAAATTTTGTTTCACCTTTCTTCCACAAAATATAAAATGAAAAATCAAAAGGAATTATGACGCTTCTACTTGCTAATTACAGATAGTATTTAATTGCTATAATTTAACTCTATTGTTATATAATAGGGATAATTAAATAATTTTAGTAAGAAGGCTCTGAATATTGAGTAATGTATATAAATTATCTAGAGTAATGCATCCACACATATTAGATGATTAAGTGAAGTTATTTTATCAATATTAGCACAGTTGTAACCTAGACAGGAGCTCATTAAATTCCCCCTAGCTACAAATTTGTTTTAACAAAGCAGGAAGCCCATGGCTAGAATGATACTGAGTGGAGAAATATCAAAGCTTTTCCTCTGCTGTCTGGTTAAGGATTAAAGTATTTTTCAAAATTAGGTCAAAATGACCCAATTTAAGTAAAGGAAAATAATCTAAATAGGCATTTGTCTTAAACAGACATACAAATGGCAACAGATATATGAAAAATACTCAACATCATTAGGCATTAGGAAAATCAAATAAACAATGAGATCTCATTGCACCATCCTCAGACTGGTAATTACAAAAGGTGTCAGTGAGGATATGATTAAAAGGGAAACTTAAAATACTCTAGGAGGCATTATAAATCAATGCACACATTATAAGAAGAACATGAAATTTCCCTAGAAAACTAAAAATCCAATGACTGTTGTGTAACAGTCCCTCCACTGGGTACATACCCAAAGAAATTGAAATAAATATGTCCAAAAGATGTCTGCGCTCTCCTGTGCAGTGCAGTTTTATTCACAGTAGATAGGACAACATATCAAACTCAGGGTTCATTGGTGGTTAAAGAAAATGTGGTATATGCACACCCTTGTCAAATATATTAGATGAAATAAAGTGATATCATGGTTCAACTATATGGAGAAACTGAAAGGATATTACGTTTAGTGAAATATGCCAGGCAGAGGAGAGAGACAAATGTTACATGATCTTCCTTATGTCTTCAAAGGTTTAGACCTGTAATTTCCCTCAAAGCTTCATGTGTTCAGAGCTAGGTCTTACCCTGATTGGTTGGCTCATGCAGAGATTCATTCACTGGTGAGTGCAGCAGCTATGTGTGCTGCTGGGCAGTGGGAAGAGGTTGGTTACTGGGGTCATGTCCTGAAAAGGCCATGACTCCCCCTTGGCTCTTCCTTTCTCTCTCTGCTTCCTGGCCACTGTGTTCCTCCATGCAGACCCTGGGACCATACCTCCTGTCTGTGCATGGCTTCTATAACTGTGAGCCAGTGTAAACCACTTCTGGCTGTACATCTGGGTATCGAGTATTTTAGCTTAGCAACAAGGAAAGCAACTAAGATGATGCGCAATACAAAACAGCTGGACCACAGAGCAGGAGTGTGGGTACCAGAGGGAGGTTGGTTGGTGGGCAAAGCCTCACTCCCATCAATAGGTATAAAATTACAGTGAGACAGGAGGGGTGACTTCAGCTCTCTTAAAAGAGAGATGACTGGCCTTCAACAACAAAATACACATTTCAAAAGAGCTAGAAGATATGAATGAGAAATTTCAATGTTCTCAACAGAGAGAGATGATAAATGCTTGAGGACATGGATGTGCTAATTACCCTTACTGGATCATTATCTAATATAAATGTGTATTTAAACAATACATTGTGTCTCAAGAATATACAGGATTCCCTTTGTTAATTTAACACAAAATAAAAATTAAGCAAAACTTTAACATGTGCTGATAGTAGACATGTAATTTTTATAAGTCTATTAATACATAACACCACAGGCTGGGTGTCTTAAAAAAACTGAAACTTATTCTGTTACTTTTCAGAAGACCAGAAATCCAAAATATAAGAATTAGAATTGGTGTCTTTTTGTGTGCTAAGAGGAATACTCTTTCTCAAAATCTCTTTCTTAGCTTCTTATAGTTCTAGGAAATTCTTTGTATTCTGTGTGTGTGTGTGTGGGTGTGTGTGGGTGTGTGTGGGTGTGGGTGTGTCAGAGAGAGAGAGAGAGAGAGAGAGAGAGAGAGAGAGATTGGAGATCAAACCCACCATTCATGCTTCACTTGAACATAAAAAGTCAACAATGTTATAATCAGTTATAATCATTTTATCTTAAGAATGTAGTCTGAATTGTAGTGACATCATTCTCAATGTACTCCCAATATAGTCCAGACGATCGCAGCCTTCTAAAAATAGTCAGATTCATCTATTCAGTTGATGATTAATCTACACATGCAAATAATGCATGTGTATTATGAGCTACATCCTAAACATTTATTTATTTATTTAGAATCATGATTTTGGTTACTATGTATTAGAAGCTGAATCCTGAACTTATTTATTTATTTACTTAGGATCCTGATATTGGTTGGCTGACAAGATAGGAATGGAAACTGTGACCCTACCACCTCAGCAGTCCTCCTTGCTGGCATATACATTATGTCCCGGCACTCCCGCATCAGTCTTTACATTTGTCTCTCCATTCTACGCCCTGCTTCTGGCACCACATGACAGTCCTCCCTCTGTCCCTGTGCCCCTTCTTCCCTTCTCATCCGCACATCTGCCATACTGAACTAAGAGCTTTCCCCACGTCAGTATGCCATTTGAACTGAAATCTTTATCCCATCTGCAAAGACCTTACCCCCTAATAATGTTCAATACATAAACAACAGAGGTTGGAAATTGAACGTTGTGATCACAACGCAAACTGAAATGTAGGGAAAGTACTATAAGCAGAACCCAAACATATAGAAGAAACGTGGGGGAGGCCCAGTAGGAAAAGCTCAAAGTTACAACTTGGATGTTCATAAGAATAATAAGTCTAATAAGATGCACATGCCCGTAACAGACTGATGGAGAAAGACATAAACACACATATGCTTACATGCCCAGAGTAATTAGGGTGGGAAACACTTGATTTTTGATTTCTAAGAAGATAATAATTCCTCTCCAAAATATTTTTATGTTAATATTTAATTGGCAATCATCCATTAATTTATATTGGTAATACATATAGTTGAAAGTAAAAGAGAAATGATACAATGTAATGTAGTTGAAACAACACTGATTTAAAACACGCAAGGCAAAGCATTCAAGACCGAGATCTACATATGAACTGTGTGGATATGGAACCGTCACGGGCACTCTAGGAGTATATTTTGTCCTACCTTTTGAATACGAGGAGAGGCAAAATAACCATACCACAATATGTGTTTTAATAAGGACCAATGTAAATAAAAAAACACACTACAGTGTGAGTTGTATCAAATATGTTTTACTATATAGATAATATCCTGGAAATGTATCTATTTACTCACAATTGTTTCTATATGGTACACATTACTAGATATCACAGTTCTGAAACCTCTATTTTGAAAACTATTGGTACTAAGATTACTTTCTTTTTCAACCCTGATTGCTAACCCTGAAAGCCCAGGCCAAAATGTGTAACACTACACATTTATATAGTTTGTGAACAGGGTTGGTTCAGTTTGCTTTTTATCCTCCTCCTTATATTTACGGTATAAGGAAAGATAATGCCAAAGCATCACTTAAATTAGAATGGCCACTGCATGTGCAGCTATCTTAAAATAAGCAAAGAAAAAATGCTGTGACACAACACAGTTGAATTTTATGGTTGGCGCAAGATCTGAATCCACTTGCCCAACTGATAGATTTATGTTCTCAAAAGAAATACATCAAGAACACATTTGAGTTGTGATTTCCATTGAGATTTATAAAAATAAACGAAGACACAGCTCTCTACGCTAACTCCTATGCGTGGCCAAGAGAAGCTCCCAAGCAAGCACATAAAGACACGCTCCCAAAGTGTGTCAGCGAACAAGCGTGGGAAGGAAAGGCAGGCACACCGCAGCAGGAGGTCCCCTGCACTGCGGGAGAGGAGCTCTGGCTCTGTCCACATCATCGTGTGAGGGCTCTGTAACCACAATGGAACCACGGCGCGCTTCTATTTTCAGTTCAAACCATTCACACCCTACAGATTCTCCTTCATCGCTTCCTCCAAAGCCTCCTCGCTAAAGTCTAAAGCTTCTCAGATAAACCACATGTCATCTTTCCCCCATGGTCCACAAGCAAACACGAGATACTTACATTCACTCGGTCTTCAACACAAGCCCTGTGGTCTTTCTTCTGCCAGTGAACTTGAAAGTGTCTCTACCACCGGCAACGTAATGAAAGGAAAAGAACCCTAACACTCTGATAGGTCTTCATCGATTTTATTCACCCGATCTGACGCCATGTTACTTTTCGCCTTGTTCTAAAGTCAAAATGACCGTGACAGATCAATGGTTTGTATTGGTTCAAGTCATCCAGGCAGCCATGAAAGTGCAACTAAAAAAACAGTCATGAAAGAGAAATTCCAGGGTAGTTTCAGAGAGGGCCAAGCAGGATGGCATAAGTACAGTATACTCAAAGCAATGGGGAATATTTTGAGGGTATTATTGGGAATGTGTCTTTTACTGCAGTAATTTTTAAAATTTAAGAATTTATCACATTTTTCATCATACTGCATGAAAAATAAAATATTCACAATCCTAAGCCTCTCTTGGAAAGTGCCAAGATAGCTATAGAAAAAGAAATATCTGATTATAGAATAAATTTAGTCTGGACTTTTTAAAGGTACCAGGCTTTTGGAACATCTATCTGCCTATTCTCACATGTCCCTTCTTAGAGGGAATTATCTGATCACCATAACCAGAATTTGGGTAGCTTGTGTAGATTCTTTGTACAGAGTAGAACCCTGATTGACCATAATACTAATGATTTCCACTGAGAATAAGAATTTAATTTATTGGCAGAGATCTTGGCATATATATCACATAATGCAGCTGAGACAGTAAATAATGTCTAAAGTGCTGTTACCTTTGACTGGCTTCTGAAAGACTGCAGAACTTTGCTTCTACTGTCACTCATCTATTATTGCCCTGTTTTTTATGTGACAAAAATATTAGAAATCTGTCGGCCAAAAATTGGATGTATTTTGAACGAAAACAGATAAGGGCTTCCGCTATAAGACACCACAAAGTCTCAGACATATCCATCAATTTAGGAAGTTACAGTTTTGAGTAAGGTAGGTGACTTGCCAGTGATTTCAGATACATGCCCTTTCTGCTTCTTGGTGTTAAATGCTTTTTATTATTTTTGCACAAACACACTGACCTCACACCAGCTAAGTGCCACCTCAACAACTCAACTGATAAACAATAATCCAAACAGAGAAGCAGTACACTCGGCTGCCCTGTGCAGATGCTAAGCACCCACTGTTAAGCTCCTACACGTATGAAAAATTAGAGGCCCCCATATTCATATTTCTGTGGAACATATACCTAAAGGAAAATCTCAAGGAGGCAAGAAAGCCCTACTAAAACCCTCACAGACACACATTTCTTTTCTTTGGTAATGTTTTAGCTCTTTGCTGTCTTTTTTTTTTTTTTTTTCTGTTCTCAGAAATCCCCTTGATCTTTCTAACCCATTTTAAAAAACATTATTTACTCAGATCTTCAAATATATCAGGAAGTATTTTAATGAAATGTGAGTTTGGAGAGAAGAGAGTGTGTGTGTGTGTGTGTGTGTGTGTGTGTGTGTGTGTGTGTGTCTATACACATTCTTACATCTGTTGATATGGCAGGGAGAGAGAAGAAAATTCTCATACATAAGCATGATGTCCCAGGAGTAAATGAGACTGTCCTCTGGTGGGAGGTAGGATATTTTACCACTGATTAGTTGAAGCCTCTTCCTAATCACATGCGCTCCAGGGGGAAAGTGAAGGAATGGGACCACAACAAATCAAACATAGAAACTTTCTCTGAAATTCCAGTCTTCACATATAGATTCAGAATGAACCCAGTTTCTGTTTGACCAGCTAAAACCTTGTACACTGACATTTAAGGTTTTTCTAATAACATAGCAATTTTAGATGCCTAGTGTGAGCCAGACTTGAATAAACCACACTTCTCCATGCCATTCACTTCTCTATTCTTATTCCTCTCTATCAACATCTATATAAAATGCCCATATATTAGTCAGGCAACAAGCAATATACAAAGGGCACGTTGCTCAAGCTGAGTGTTTTCGCAATGCCCCTTCCTTTCCCAATGTGTACCCTTAGCTGAGGAGGGAAACAAAGGTATACCCTGGTGAAATCCACTGACTGATGAAATTTAATAGACAATATCTTTACAGTAAGAGCTTTGGAACCAAAAGACATTGCCTTGAACTTTTCTCTACCACTCACTGGTTATGAGCTTTCCTGAAGTTTGCTCATCAGGTTGTTCTGAAGATTGTATGGAATAATCTGGCTATATAATATCTTCACCTTCCTGTTTTGTGTAGACAGCAGATCAAGCCTGAAGTTTATCGAACAGAATTAGAAAAAGATATACCATCAAATAAAGTCCTTTCTTGCATTTCCTGGAAAGTTTAAATTATATTAGGCATGTGGAAAAGGTGCAATGATAGTTGGAAAAATTTCAAATTTTGGTGGAGAAGAAAAGGATAAGAACATTTTTATTTTAGATTTAGTCAATGTAAATAGGTTCTTCTTTTGTGAAAACAAACTATTCATGTTGCATTTCTGTCTACAGCAAATATATGGAACATTTGCAAATTGATGGCCTCTGAGAAAATATTTACACATGTTCTTTTTATCACTGTAGAAACAAACCATAAGACTTCCGAAGAAGGAAAGAAGGATGACGTGGATGTGGACAACACTCTTACATCACAGAGTAAAACAACAACTATTATTTTCAGACATCAGAGCCCTCTTTCAGAATCCTCCCATCTCATGAGGACTGTCATCT
Source organism: Dinomys branickii (assembly GCA_004027595.1). NCBI lineage: Eukaryota > Metazoa > Chordata > Mammalia > Rodentia > Dinomyidae > Dinomys > Dinomys branickii. The sequence goes on along the minus strand of PVLD010003309.1, from coordinate 51,754 downwards.
GAAATAGTCATCCTTGTGTTTCTCTGTGGTGTAATGGAGGTACCCTTTCTTAAACATCCATTTGGAGATAATGTAAACCACTCAGAAAAGCTGTTGCATTAAACATTTGTGGCTATAAGAGTCATTCTATATATTCTATTTTGTCACATATATTCTCTACTCTCCTATTCTATTATTCTATTCTATTCTATTTTTCAATATTCTACCTTATGTAATTTTCTGAAGCCTAGTAGAAGTGATAAGTTGGGGGATCTACTTAGTGCGTATTTTAGCATCATTTCATTTCATTTTACAAAATTATGTACAATAAAACTTCTGTTAGCCATTCCCATGTGCCTTCCCAAGTGAATCTGACAACTCACTGTAGGCTTTCTACTCCACTTGTACTATTTCTTTTAGAACAAAGTTACTCCAGTGATATTTTCTCCAGTGCCCAGAATAATGCCTAGCACATGACAGTGATTGCAAAAACAATGCATTCATATACACTTCATTATTGTTATCTTAGTTGGATTAAGTTTCTAGATATGACGTTACCTCAGGCAAGTTATTTAAATTTAATGATTCAATTTTCTCATTAGAATAACAAGAATACTAAACTTTATCTTTTCAGAAATTGTTTTATATAGGTAATTTCATGATCCCAAATATAAGTCATCAAAGGCATTATTATTGTTCTATCTTTTTATTGTACATTTTATTATTGTATCTCCTGTAATGTATATGTTATACCCAATATGATATATAGATCAATGTTTATTTCTATAGGAATAAGAAAATTATAAATATATACATGTATAAGTTATAAATAAATAAATATCATCTTTAAAAGTAAAAACCTGGAATATGTCTTCATCTTCCACTGGTATATCCAAGAAGGTATTCAAAAACAAGTGGTCAGTGCAGATAATGTTTTTAGTGGCAAACAGTAATATATCTACAGAGAAATAACCTTCTACCCAAAACATTTCCAGAAACATAATAAAAGTAGAAGTTAGTAATTTCAAAGTAGTCCACTCAACTCCAATATGACTATTGTCCTATTTGCTTTCTCTTAGGTGTAAAACATAATTTTCCATTGAATTATTTTACAAGAGAGCCTGTATTTGACCTCAGAATCTTTCTACCATATTCTGGGAAGCAAGCACAAAGATAGAATTTATTTATTATGTTATGCATCTAACCTCATTCCTTCGAGTAGAATATCTAAGGAGTATGGTTGTTGCCTGTAACCAGTGGATGGATATACTTCTCATCCAGTGTGAAGACCGGAATTTCAGAATTAAGCAGAAATGATGGTTAACTATGAGCTGGAATATACAAGTCCTTTCATACAAGCTAATGTTTGTAAAAGTAATTCCAGGTCTTTAATTTGATCTTATTTCCTTTTCTCTTATCTACTCTGATTTGTTTTATGAGAATCAGATGGCCAGCTTAAAAATTAAACTTTCTGACTCAACTTTTTTCTTTTAATGTGTTTGCTGACTTCTGTATTCTGTTCTTTACCCTGAGATGATCAATCACAGTGACAAGCAGGGATTTTGTCATCTCCCAGGAGCATTTTGTACAATCAATTAAACAAGAACATGAAGAGCACTGTGTACTACAATATTGTAAATGTTTTCTTTTTAAAGTCATTGTGAGTCATCTAACTGTTCATATAGTATGGCTGTGTATTTTAAGGAAATCATTTACTTCCTGTTGCTTGCATTTTTTCTCCATTCATTTTGCAAGATGATAATGGCAGTGACAATTTTACCTTCTTTAAATTGAAATTTTAATGAAGACACTTGGATATGCACTGTTTTGGAAGAATAACTAAGTGTTCTGCTTTATTTTATTTCTGAGCAGATGAATTGGGACAAAGAGCAATCTATTATCAGCCTTGCATTCATTCATTCATCCAGTCAGGTATATTTCCAAACTTTTCAGACCCATTTTATGCTATCACGCTCCTGCATAGAGACCTATGAAAGAGATCACACCAAGCACTTAGCATACCCTTTCTCTTTTACATACAAATGGACTTTTCCCGGGATTTTCATTTCACAGAGAGGTCAGAATTGGGTCACTAATTTGTGGGTAGTAGTTTGAAAATGTCAGCAAGCTGAGGAAATTTCCAAATCTATCATAATTCTCCAAGCAACATGGTGTGCCACAAAGTGGTATCCTTTCCACATATACACTTAACACAGTCGACCATCATATTTAAGTCTCTAAAGTGTTAATTGTGAAAATTTTAAAATAAGATTTTCGTGGATTTTTATTTCACCCTGTGTCATATACGTCTACACGTTAAGGCTGTACTTCTGTTCCACCTCTTGCATATTTATGTAAATGAATTCTGAGCACAATGTGTTTATAACTATTAAATGCCATGTGATGCTCTTTGGCGCTATGATAAAGTACATCCATGCCTTCCGCATTTCTCTGGCAACTGTCTCTCTGTTCGCTGTCTTCCAATCAGCATCTGCAAATGTAACCACTTACATCTGATCCCCTTGTCTGAGTCAGTTATTCAGATAAAAGGCAGCCAAGATCTAAGCCATGCTCCGTGCGGGACCCTCTTAATACTTTCTCCCCAGAGTGAACATGGTTCCTCTTAGCAGTGCTGTCTGTTTTGTGTTTCTTCCACTCATTCTTTATCTACTCCCATGTCTCCTCCTGAATTCCTGCAAACTCTGCCTTAAGCAGGAACCAATTATGCAGAATTTAACCAAAGGCTTTCAGAAATTCAAACAGTCATAACATATGTCCTGTCATTCTCAACACTGCTGGTACCACTTCAGATGGGAAAGGATGTGAAATAAGCAGATCTGTTTGTTAAAACTAAATTTATCATCTCTGTTTGATTTTCTCAGTTAAAAAAATAAAGATCAGTATTTCAGCAACTTACTTTTTCAATCTTTAATCATCAAATATGTATTTATGCTGTACTACTTTTAAGGTAATTCTCGAGATCTCTAGAAACTTTATTAATTTATCTTCTTTGATGGACTATCCTACTATTTTAATTTCCTGATAAATAAAGGTGTCATAATAATATAAAAATAAAAGTCTAAAATAGAAATCTAAACCTGATCTAGTACTTTTTTTTATATTTACAGAAGTACTTAATTTTTCTTGTGTCTACCCTTAGAAACAAAAAGAAAGTAGCATAAGCTCTTCATTTCTGTATTTTATTAAATTTATTCTGCTGTTTTCCTTTTTCTATTATCTGTGAAAGCACAGATCCACTTTATTTTATTCTTAAATAACTTAACACTCTATTTGTTGTTATTATGATGGTTAAGTTTTCTTAGGTTGAGTTTGCTTCACAAGTAAGTGTAACAAATGTGTTTCTTCTACAGTGAATATTTAACAGGCTTCTCATCCGGTGATGAAGACCTGCCAGTGAACACTTTCACATGCACTGTGAATTTATACATACAATGTCATATTTATTTTCATCCTAAGACTTTTCAAGTAGATATAATAGCCCATCATTTTCTGATTAGAAAACCAAACTGTAGAAAGCGTTAGTAACCTGCAAAAAGTTGGATATAGCCAAAGTGATACACTTGGGATTAAAGCTCAAAACCATCAGAATCTACCATCAACCTATCAATATATCTCACTCTGGAAGATAAATATGCGTACAAAGAAACATGCACACAAATTATTTGTCTCAAAAAAATCTCACTCATAAAATCCAAATTAAAAACCCCTTGTTGTGACTGAGAGTTGAAGGAGACTTGAGATTTCTTTGGTATTGGCTCCTATGTTTTACTGGAAAAGAGCAAAAAAGAAACCAGGGCCTAGAGTCTATCCTAAGAATTATTAATCATTTGGCCAGAGAGGCAGTTGGCAAACATTTTCTTGGGCTAGACTTGAATACTTACCCATTTGCGAGTGATGATATGGCCTCTGCTGCACCTCCTCCAGTAGGCTATTTTTGGAAAAAGTAGCCGCAGATAAAAGGGAACCAAGCGTTGTGGCTAGATTTAATCTGCAGTGCCTCCCATTGGACAACTTTGCTGATCTCTAGGGAAGAGTTAACATACTGTGCTTTTTAGGAATTTGAGTTTGTAAGCAGGAAGCATAGGAGAAAAATCATGATTTTAACTTCTTCTCCTCCATTAAAGTTGCACAAATATTAATCATATGTTTTACCAGGAGTAAAGGCTTTTGAAGGGAATTGTTCTGCTATCTGCATAAACTTGGCTATGGAAACTAGGTTTCCATCCTGGTGATGGTGGTAGGCATCAGTGTTTACCTGTTTGGGAGGTAAAGGGATAAGTGAAATGGGCAGAATGAAGACCTTCTCGTGTCCCAGTGATGGAGCACTCAGTGCAAAAGCTTGGGAGTGACAGGTTCTGGAAGCAATTAGTCACACAGTTGCAAGGCTTATTATTAGATTTTTGGAAGAAGGATAACACGATGTTCACGTAAAATATTCCACATGGAAACATGGAAACCTTAGTGGAAATATTAGAAATTATACTGTGAAATGGTGTTTGACAGCAGTACACTAAAATGGCCAACATGCAGCCAGAAAAGAAAAAAAGGAAAGAAAAGAATTGCAGTATAAAACAGCGGGTTAAAAATAGTAACAACAACATCAAACCATGACTTGAACATGAATAGCTGTTACATAAGCAAGCTGTACATTTTTAATGATACATTTTGAACAAAACCACTGTAGAAAAAAATGCACGTTTCTTTTTTCCTTTTCAAAATAAAATCAAGAATCAGTACTTGGAGGTGAAACAAGGAAAGATGAGAATCACTGTGGCATGAAATTTACACTTGAAAGAATGTTTGTGCAGAAAACCTATTGCATAATAGCAGTTTCTTCTCACGTCATAGCCTCTTAGCACCTCTGTCTCTCTCTGTCTTTGTCTCTCTCTCCAGAGTTCGTAACTGTAATATGGTTTGAACATATCACAGACTTCTCACTATATGTAGCCATTGCCAAAGTTCCAGACACCGGCAGAGCAGCTTCTATATTACATGAACCAATAAAGTGAGATGAGGGACATATTCTTTGTGTGTGTCTGGCTGAATATTTCCATACATAAAAGCATTCAGAATTATTGTTTCATGGGTGTTTACATTTTTGACAACATGCAGATGTTTCCATTTCACTTAAAGTAAAAAAGTATCTGCTATATAATACTAAAGGTAGAACTTAATTGAACCCATCAGATGATGTTGAAGAAACAATGGAACCCTTCAGATGACTTAACTGCGTGCTTTGTATACAGCCTTGTTCCCTGTGCGCCCTGTGGGTTCTGCCATGGCCTTTACCCTCTTTGAAGTCAGTGGGAGCTCTGAACTAGAGTCAACCAGAGTCCAGAGGTACGCAAGGAGGAGGCTATTTGACCCTCTGCCCTCACAAGGATCGTGGGGTGGAGGAATTAGTAAGCAGGAAGAAAAAATCCTAACCTTAGTGCAAATGCAAAACAAGCATTTTTCTTTCCTTCTTTTTTGAAGTTCAGCGTTGTTTCCTTTCTTTTTTTTTTTTAAGTTTGTGTTTTTACCTTTGCCCTTCCTGTTTCCAAGGGTGGTTGGAAGTACTTAAAATTCTTCAGAAAGTATGCTCTGTTGATATTGCTAACAGGGACAGGAGCAGAAAGTGTGACTTATGAACCTCTGGCCCTTTGATGCGCTATCGCAAAGCCAGGAGTGCACAGCATCAATGTATCAGGCTTGTAAGAGACCTCCAGGGAGTGCCAGGACCCGGAGGCCCTGATGGAGCTCTCCGAAGATGGATAACCAAGCGGACTCCGGTAGTATGCATTAGCACTCACCGGCAGCAGAGTTCATTTCCCAAGCTTTTGTTAACGTGGAAATATTTATTGCCTTCATTTAATCAGATATGATTTTCAACAAGTGTTTATTAAAAGGGTCTGAATCTTTAAATAAGAAAGATATTTTATAACACCTTCCTCTAATGATCCATCACTATAGTCTAATAAACTATATTTGTTAAAGATATAATTACTATCTCGTTAAGATAAAAGTTAATGCCAATTGGTGACACTTAATTTAATATACTTCTACTTTGTCTAGTTAATACCAGCCTCACTCATATTTTCCAATAAAGGCAGAAGAACTTTAATTACTGTCTATTAAAGTTTCTGGGTAGTTTGCTTTTATGGCACTATTGGATCTACTGTCTCATGTAATCTTTGACTTTTTTTACTTGGACCTACACCAACTCACCCGGTAAATTCTGCATCACACAAGCCAAAGACATTTGCTACAGTGAAGGAAAATGCTTTTGCATAGTGAGCTAATAGACAGTTTTTAACAGCAGCCCACTAGTTTTTTTATAATTGTTTTTCTCAATGTATGTTAACTGAACATGTCAGATATAAGAGATGATTGTAAACGTTTTAGGGATTAGGGAAACAGGTGAGAGGAACTCAACTGTTCTGTTTTGCCCAGATTTCAGCGATAATTTCAGGGCCAAGATGGGAATATCCTACTCTTAGAAAGCTTAATTGAAGGAGAAAAATCCAATATGTGAATAAAGAATATCTATTACTCTACTGACTTCCATAAAGACAGCTAACAATACATATACAAGTCTATATTTCCCAGGTAAGTGATGGTTTGATGTTGGTACAGAAGTTTTTATTAATATTTATAAGACTCATCATGATTTTGGCTTTATATTGTTTTGATGCAAAATACTAAAGTGCATAAGAAACTTGTGATACCTTTCTAAAAGCTCTACACGATGAGAACCTTAAAATCCTACCATAGAAAATTATAACTATCATGGTAACTTGAGTTATATCTTTTCAACCAAATGCTTCATGTTATTCAAAGCATTTCTTATTATATATTGAATACTCCTGATGCTGCTGTGTCCTGCATCAGAATCAATTCAGTCAATGATACTATAAGTTAGATCTTACCGCCCCCTCCCCCATTTAACACAGAGGAACACTTAGGTTTAAGAAAGTTATGTAAATTTTCCAAGGTCCAAAGTGTAAATTATAAGCAGAACTTCCACTTGAGCTGATTAGCTTCAAAGCCCAATTCTTAACCAGAGTAATACTACTCCCCTGAACCACTACTTAACTTGAGCATTACAATAATTATTACATAATTAATTAGAATTTAACAAGCAGTAGAGTTACATCATTCTTATTACTAGCACATAAATGTAGTTACAGATTTGCTTTAATTTGCCTAAATGTTAACCCAATTCCCTTTTTCTTAAAATGTAGCATTTCCTTTAAAAATAGGATACATTAGCTTATACATATACTATCAGCCTACTTAGCAGTGTTTCATTTACTCCTCCACCAAATTATACAATATGTAGTTAAGAAATGGTTACTTTCTTGGTGTGTATAATCTTGAGGGGGAGAAAATGTTTGTTCTGATTTACTGTAGATGAATTTACTACTTTTTACAAAATTGGTGAAGGGAATACAGTGTGTTTGCACAGAGTGATAAGGACAGCTGAAATGGTGTCAGATTATAGACAGTTTCAGGATTACATTCCCCTTCTCTGTTTCTTTCAAAGGGTTGGACTAGCTAAATACATTCCATCAGAGGGAGAAGGCTTGATTAGTCATAGAAAACATGTGAAGGCTCACGCCCAAAGAGATATAACCAATGGCCACACTTCATTTATAGAGATTTCATACAAATATTTTCATAAATCTAGGATTTATGGCATATCCAGGACCTTGGGATTATGACAAATAAAAAAAGACTCAGATCTTATTTCATGTTCTTAAAGAAGTGTATGGTTCAAAGTATTTATTGCATTTAAACAAAAATTCATTTAAATGTGCAATAAAAGGCACACAAGATAAAACACTGTTAAATAGCATGGTATCTTAATCAAGTTTGCAGGTTTCTGTTAGTTTTTAAAGGGAGGTAATTACTTAACATAAACACATATCACAGCAACCTCTTTGAGTAACATAAAATAGTTACAGACTTTAAAAGGAGTTCCGTAAGTGGGCAACCTTCAAATCTCTTTAGTTTTTTGGTTATTTTGCAGAATAATGAACATCAAGATCGATAATATAAGGTTTCTTTTGGATGGTGTAATTATATAATAATAAAGCATATTTCTAAATAAAAACATTTCATTAAGTAGAAAACAGTGGGCCTGGGGATATAGCTCAGTGGAATAAGCACCTGCCTGGCGAGTGCAATGTCCTGAGTTTGCACCCTGGTACCAAAAAAAAAAAAAAAAAAAAAACAGAAAAATAAAACATTTTAGTGAATTTAACCTGAATTATTAATGTTTGGATTGCAGAGCCCTCTTTATGTACTTGGTGAATTGAGAAAATATCCCTGCAGGGTGAATCCCACATTTTTAAATGTTTTTAATGACAAATATAAATTTTCAATTTTATTTTAACATCTAAAAATGTATATTCATAATAAATGATTTTACAATATCATTAACATTATTTTATTTGCTAAATTCATTATTTTACTGAGCACTTGAAAAAATTTACCATCAATGGATGTTTTAAGTATTAAAAACAATGGAGCATTTGTTGTCAGCTGCATTATTACTTAAAAAGAAAGGAGAACACAATCCTTCTATTAAGACTGTTTAAAATTTTGAAGGATACTGAAATTTGTAACTAGAATGGGAAATTTTAAAAGCCCCTTAAAGTTATTGTTTGCATTTGATAGACTTACTAATAAAAGTTAAAAGCAAAACTAAAAGCATGAGGTTTTAAGCTGTGCAACTTTAACAAATGTTATATTGAAACTGAAGTATTTATGAATGGAAAAACCACCATGGTGGACAAAAAAACACCTTGACATTAAGAAGGTGAAATGAACTTTCTAGAAAGAAAAATACTTTCCATGAAAACCAGCACATTATGAGACAAATCAGAGAGATGTAGGGATGGTGACCTGTAAATACATATGAAATTTTAAAATCAAAAAGCTACTTAGTGATTCAAGACACTCCCTGGAAACTAAGGTCTGGTTGAGAGTTCAGAATCCTCCTGTCTTTGTGCGTGTCAATTTCTGAAGTGCATTATTCTCTGAACAACTAGGAACTGGAATTACAAAGGTAGTCAAGAGAAGACAGGGGTTAGAAGAAATTTCTGTGCCTTATTAGACTCACTCACAAACAGTATAACAAATGCCATTGTCTGTCTTTCATGAATTTCCTGCCACCTCTAAAAACAAATTGGTTGAAGTATTTCTCACTGTACTTAGTGAGCACACAGTGATTGTAGCCTTAATTTCATTTGTTCCAACAGTCGTGGCATGCATGACTGAAAGGAAGTGTGGGCCATGTACTTAGCACCCCATCAGCGGCCAGCCCCAGTGGGAACAGGGCTGGTTGTGAAGGACTGGTATGTTGTTGCTTGAATAACTATCATCCATTACTTCTTAAGTCTACCAGAAGAGCAGCAGGTCCAGGACGTTAAGAATGCTTGAACAATCTCCTATCATTTTTAGAAAGGTTAATGGGAGAGGTATTTGCAGGTGATCATATTCAGTAGCTGTGTAGCTCACAAAGCCCCCATAGTATCATTGAGAATCAAACTGGAAAGTCATTTTCTTTGCCAAGTCATTTGAACCCCCCTGGAGACAAACAAATCCTATACACATCCAGCCATCGCAGAGGCAAAAGTAGTCATTTGTGAATACCACATCATGGCAACTGTTGGGTTTTATTTATTTCATTTTCTTTTTTCAAAATGAAACATTTGTGACCAGTTGACATTGTAGAAGTTTGGGCTGAACAAACTGTATCAAGAGAGAAGTGCTGGCTGACAGTTTGATAAAAGTACATGCTGCTTTTGTTTGGTGAAAGGAGGGGTTAGGCGTTACAGCACCACTCCCAGTGAGACCTCAGGGTATTCCAGGGCTATCCATTCACAGCTTTCAGGGTGATGAATGAGGTCTTAGTGGATGCCTTGCAGAGAGAGTTAGAAGGGTTCCCTCACAGGTCGCCCTTTTCCCCTCAGATTGGGCAAGGCAGATGATTAGAGAAAGGAGGATCTGGACAGTTTAATGAAACCCATCTGCTTTAACTGTTAATAGGAAGTCCTTCAGTAACTCTCAGAAGAAAAAATCAATATAATGTTCAGAAAGTACGTATATGTGTATATGTGAAGACATAGCAAAATATTTATTTCTACATTATCTAAAGATTCCCTTTCATTATCTAAAGAACCTTTTCATGTAATTTTAAATGGATAAGTGTGTTGGTGTATCTTCGTACAACATGAACTTTTGACTATGTGTTTTGGACACCAGTAGACAGTTAAATTGATTGAATGTGGAGGAAGCTGAACCAGTGTAGTTCCTAAGCCCTTTAAACCTACTTTTTAAAAAAGCAGCATGGGGAATTTTAGAGAAAAAGGTAATTTACTAAAAATGCCTCAATGTCTTGACTGCACAAGGCCTGAAACCTTAATTTATGCTGCTCAGGTCTCACCCAGGTTACTAAAAGCTAAAAAAAAAATTAGCAAAATCATTATTTCAACCTGCTGACTTCAAAATTGTAGAGGATGACTGAAATGAATGTTACCCTGCACACACTAGTTTAGATACTTTTATTCCATCTGCCATATTTTGGGTTGAATCAGGTTTTTGCAAAAGTTTAGTTACAAGCATTCTCACATATACCTATATTTAGTATGCAGTACTATTTATAGTATACTATAAAATACAAAAATATGTGTATGTATTAAGCACATAGATCTTCCAAGAAAGAGTGAAATGTGGAGAAATATCGGGGAAATTAAAAAAAGTAAAAGCATCAATTTTGCTGCCTACTTTCACACTGAAATATAGCTGTTGATACCAAATGCATTGCTTAAATGGTTAATAATAATAAACCATTGCCACTAAATTTAGGCAGCCTAAATTTATAACGGAACTATGAAGATGTGATAGATGGGAAATAAATTGAAATTTTGGAGACTAGCTCCTAAAGCACTTTATGTCCCTAAATTTAGTTTATTGAACATATTCTCCATATAATGAAAGTGTTTCCTGAAAAATATGTAGCTCCAGAGAAATCATGGCAAACATCTTCAAATCATTATGAAGGAAAGTAACTAGAAGGCTAGCCTGGTGGTTACTTAATTCAAGCAAAATACTTTAGAGTTCTTTTTTTTTTTAATGTTCTTTTATTGGGCATTTGTACTTCATTATTTGCTTTTAAAAATATTTTACTGGTATTGAATATATATATATATATATATATAATAGCTTTCACCATAGGAAATTTGTACGTGTACATGATATATCTCGCTTCTTATTTTTCCCATTCCCCTCTCCTCCCTTCAACCTTTCTTCCCCTGTGGATTTACAAAAGCTTTATTTCCATTTTTTCCTTCTATTTTTTCCCTTTTCCCTTCTTACCTTTCATCTTCACCTTGTTCTCCTTCTCATTTGCACATTTTCTTTCCATTTTCCAATATCTTTTACATATTTTGGTCCTTATTTATACTTTCGTTTCTCACACCAGAGAAACAATGTGGTACTTAGATATGTGTGTCTGATTTATTTCATGTTAGAGTATAGTCTCAGGGTACATCTGTTTAACTAGAAATATCTCAAGCTTATCCTTTTCCATTGGGTCTGTCTCCAAGTATTTACACTGTATCTATCTTCATTTTGTAAAAAAACCAAAAAATAAAAAACAGCACATCTTTATCCATTCATCGATTGATGAGCATTTGGGTTATTTCCAAGATTTAGTTATTATAAACTGTGCCACTATAAATATGGATGTGGTTATATAGCTGTGGTATGATGCTTTTAATTCTTTCAGGAAGATGTCAAGAAGGGGATTAGCTGGTTCATATGGAACCCCTAATTTTAGTTTTTTGGAGAACCTCCACAATGATTTCCATAGTGGTGGTACCAGTCTACATTCCTATTAACAGTGGAGAAGGTTCCTTTTACATCACAGTCCTTCTAGAATTTCTTATTGGTTGATTTCTTGATAATAGCCATTCTTTCTAGGGTGAGATGGAATCTCAGTGTTGTTTTAATTTGCATCTCTTGAATGACCCCTGATGTTGAACATTTTTCTATGTATGGCCATTTGTGTTTCTTAAAATGAGAAGTGTCTATTCATTTCAGATGCCCATTTTTGGACTGAGTCTTTAAAGTTGGGGGCTCTGATTTTTTTTTTTTTTGTTCTTTATATATTCTACATATTAATCCTTTGTCTGAGAAACAGCTGTCAAAAATTTTTTTCCTACTCTAGGAGTTGCTTATTTCCTTGTTGGTGATTTCTTTTGCTATGCAAAAGCTATTTAATAAGATGAGATCCCAGTTACTGATTCTTTGTGATTTTAAATTTCTTAAGTGGTTTTGTTTTTTCTTTATTGTGAAGAAAAAACACACAGCACTGGTTCTAAAATACCAAGTGCCATTTTCCTTACTAGAAGTAAAATTTAAAAATAAATAAATAAATTTAAAAATAAAAAAAATCAAGAATAAATTTTTAAGAAAAAACTTTAGTAGGCTTAGTGTTTATAACATTAGTTCTCAAGCTTTAGAAAACATTAGAAGCCTTTGGAGGACTTCACAGAACATCATGGACTCTGCCCTCTGAGTGACATTTCTGGAAGTTCCTGAGTTCTACAGGTGATGTTAGTCTGGGAATTATACTATGAGGATTGCAAATGTATATTATCACTTTAATCTTCCACAGCAAGTCCATAGCTACTTTTGAGAGATCAAAAATGTGAAAGGATGAGGTAATTTAATGATAAAGAAAGGGCAATATTTTCTTGCTTTTTAAATAAATGGATTTTTTGTTGTTTCTTGATTTTTTTAGTTACTCAGAAACCCCCAAAAGAAGCAGAATTGTAGAATAAATGTGCCTATGCCCTTCAACTATAATGCAGCAACTTGAATTTGGCTCAGAGCAGTTTTCCAAATTTCATTCAGTCTTCTTAAGCCATGCGGCATTGGCAAGGGATTTATTTGTTTGTTTCTGGTTTTGGTTTTTTGATTTCTTAATTTTTCCTTTTCTCTAACTTATACAGGTGCTACTTTATGTTACTTTTACACTGTTACTTACTTTTAACCTTTTCTAATTTTGTACATTTGTTGAAGATACAATTTCTTGCAAGCTCTACCTCCTTAATTTGTGCAAACATTATTTGTCTACACTTATACAGCTACTCTTAGTTCTCTAACCTTGATGGGTCACAAAATGACGAACACCTCACAGTTACTGAGTTTTCCTGCTTGTGATATCTGGCTTAGCCAACACTGCAGCTTCATTACCCGAAACCTTAAAATAGGCACCACTCCTGGCTGAGAGAGATGAGAGCTATACCTGTCCCAGGAATAAATATGTGTGCTTTCCTCAAGGAAAGCAAGAATGGCTTCTTGGTTAGTACTTTTTGCTAACTCTATCTGAACTCAAGGCTGCTATCACAAAAGAGTGGCTTTTATGGAACCCTGGACTCCTAATCCAGTTCTTACAATAACACTGATGCAGGAAGTGAAATGAATACAGGAAAATGTGCATCCTTGGGGTCCGGTGGTAGACTGTCTACCTAGTGTGTGCAAGTTCTTGGGTCAATCTCCAACATTAAAAAATATAGTGAATCCTCATCAACGTCATAGTATTATTTTAACAAAATCCCTTTATTTAAAATAAGCATCTTGGGCTGGAGATATAGCTCAGTGGAATAAGCACCTGCCTGGCAAGCGCAAGGTCCAGAGTTCAATCCCCGGTACCACAAAAATAAATAAATACATAAATAAACAAATAAAATAAAATAAACATCTTTTCTGCATATCTACCTCACCACTCTATGGCAGCAATTGATATGCACAGAGCAGCTGGTGGCTAACCTGTAGCTTTGAGGATGTTAGTTAGCTTATTAAGAACTTAGTTTCTCTCTATGGCTGAATTTGAATACAAAGTTGAATGTTTTCATAGCTGTAAAATTGGCAGAGCCTGTGGTCTCCTATACATTCAGTCACAATTACAGAGTTGCATCAATCATGTGTTTCGAGGTCAAATTGTTTTGTCAGCTCTATGCAACAGCACAGCAGAGCAAATCTGAATATAGGAGCAACGAATAAGGGAAAAACAACAGGAACAAAACCCATCAACCTCACAACCTACAAGGAAATTCATTCAGTTTTATTTTACAGAATGTCTTTCTGGCTGCCTGTAAAATATTCCATAAGCCAGTTGGATGGCCTCATGAAATGCACCAAGCTCTTCTCTAGCCTTACATATTTTGTCCTCCACAAGAAAGGAATATGGCGCTTTTGTTTTTGGCGTAGATGATATATTTTCTGCAAGTTTGTCCCTACTCTTTCTATTCAAATATCTATTTAAAAAGATTTGGGCAAATGGCCATGTCACAAATAAGTGTCACACTGTGGCAGCTATCTGCTGTTTCTCCTCTTGCTTTTCCTTATTGCTTTGGGTTTTTGATGCAAAGCCAGGCTCAGCAACCAGAGTTACTTAATGGAAGTGAATAGAATTTCAGGCTGAAAACTTTCATCATTGAAAGTGTTCAGAGATTCTACACAGCCATTCTTCCTCTAATCTCCTACTGATTTTCAATGCAAATACCTCCAGCCTTGCTCTTGGCCACAGGATTTAGTTATGCACTTGACTGAAAACCATGTCAGTGCAAATTCATAGGATAAAATAGCATGCAAATCCCCAGGGCTTCAGCAAGTTATAATTCAGTCCCATTATTAGCAAAACAAGATAGCAATTATGCAAGAAATCAGCTGAAAGGTTATTTTTAATTTAAAATTTTTGCATCTTTACAGCCAAGAAAATGAATTCCTGCCTATAATTTCTTGTAAAACCTACCTGGTAAAAACCCAAAGCCTCATGGTACATTATCACAGCCTCTTCCTACTACGAATTACACACACACACATGCACAGAAGACCACAGTAACTACTTTAAGAAGAGTAAAGTGGTTTTTAATGATGTTTGTCATATTTTCTTCCAGCACTCATGACTAATCTTTCAGATACCAAAGCGTAATTGACATCCATTAAAAGTTTGATATTTGAAGGTAATCATTCTCTATCAATTTTCTTCGCATTTCTGAACTCATGTTTCACAGTTTCTGCTCTGGTCTACTGTTGGGTTCTTTGGCAGAGGTACTGTTAGCTGAGATGGGCAAGGAAGGTACTTCACTCTTTTTATCCCAGGGCAAGCATTCATTCTGTATTCAGAGAATGCCAGCTCTAATTTTTGTCCAAACAGCACTATGTAGGTTGTTTACTTTAAAGAGATTTAAAATTTTCTGTAGTGTACTATTTCTAAGAATACAGCAGCCACCTCTACATGATATTCTGCATTCTTCCTGAGTCAGGGTTAGATAATGCATGCTCATTTTGCAGTATTCTTAGCAACTAATAAAAATGACACATGTTTGAATGAGGATGGGGAGTTTTGTGATCACATTTAGGAATGGCTATAGTTGGCGAATGTAATACCATGCTTGAGAATTCAGGGTCTTCTTGGTTTGAATTAGAATTCAGAGTTTCCTCTAACCTGTTTATGGAATCTGACAAGTAACAAAGCTTCTTTTAGCACACTGAAGTTTACCCATAAGCCTTTAATCATTTGCTTTACAAAATGTGATTCATTGCCCAGCCAGATTTATATCACTCAGAAATCTCTTAGAGAATCACGAAGTCCTAGAATCCCCTGCAAAACAAACCTTACTGAATCAAACCCTGCTGCTACCTTGTAGCAGTCTCCAGGTAATACATAAGAGTGTGAAAATTTGACAGTCACCAGCATGCCACACAGTAGGTCTTCCATGAATGGTTAAGTACTCATTTATGGAATATTTTGCTATCTTTTTAATGCTGCAATAAGCACAGTGGATTTAACAGTGAATAGCAGCTAGCATTGCTCCCTTTGTGGAAGATGCAGACTTATCCCATAAGTATACATTAAGAAAGCATGCTCTGAATGTCTTGAATGAGGGTTCATCATCAGAAGGAAATGTGTTGGTCAAGGTGACAGAGAAGCTATATTTTTGTTCTCAAAATTTTCCTTAGCCGTGCTTACAGGAATATCTTACCATTTCTTTCCTTTGACATTTCAGGTTTAATTTCTAATGCCTTACCCAGTCTTGTAGTTTTGAATATATGCTGGATTTCCTTTTGATTATGCATCCCCTTTCACCTCCTCCACATCAACATCAGGCTCTAGACTTTCAAACAATTACCTGCCTGGCATTAACTCAGCAGACGTAAATTCTTAACTTTCTTCCTCAGTGGGGTTTTCTCAAAAAGGGTGTTTAGCCTGGTAGGAAAGATGTATCTCTTCACACATACAGATAGCAACTATCTGTTGTAGCTCCTACTATTACAAAAGGTCAAGCTCCCTCTTTTGACATGCTATATTATAGTAATTCCTTTCCCTTGATTCTCCCTCCTTAAGTACTAGGCTTGAGCTGCACTGAGCTCTGACCTCCCCACCCAAGACAGCTGGTGTCTGACTACCATAGCGATCGGAATAGCACAGCCACATGAAGTAGTGACAAATGGATACCCAGAGGGACTGAACATTTAAAACAATAAACCAAAGGGAAGAATCCCAAACCCTTTCCCACCCAAACTCTGGATTCCTGGGCACAAAAGTAGTCAGTATCAGAGACCATGACAGAACCTCATAACCAGACCACAGAATAAGCACTTGAGAAATATGTTAACATTATCAGTAACAGATCTTTAGAGAGCATCTCACTTTGCTGATGCTTGTACGTCATATTCAGTGAAGGATCATCACTCAGTCACTTAAATGATTCTCATTCCCTGCAAAGACAGCTCTGGCATTATGATTCTTCACAGTGTAAATTGTTATAATAGCACCCCTTTGAGTGCATGAATACGTGCAAGGCATTATTTTTCGCAAGTCCTTTAATTGTCTGTGACCTTTGCATTTGGACTCTACCCACCCACTATATCAAAGACCTATAGCTTTCCCCACCATACCCTATTGTTTTATCCACTGAACCTTCCACTGCTCCCATAGTTTGAACGGAAATCCTTTTGTTATCCCACTTTCCTAAAAGAGTCTTCTGTTCATTTGATAGTTGTTCACCTCTCTTCCTGTGGCCTTCACTGATGTCCAGGGCCAAACTAAGCTACCCAAAATACCAGCACATGACTTCCGTGAGCAAATTTTTTGCACTGTATTTTATGTTTGCACAAATATTCTGTATTTGTGTCTATTTCCACATGATGTTGTGATCTCAGTAGCAAGGGTGCTGCTTCTGGATGGTGTACTACCTGAGTCCACTACACTGTCTGATGCACAGTACCCTCCTCTGAGGAAAGGTGTTTTAAACAAAATTAGGTAAATGTTATATTTTTTTAAATGAGTGAATGAAGACAGAGGGGTCATAAAGTGTTCAATCCATAATTGAAAGCCGAACAAAATTAAATTTCATGTCTCTGAACACTGATTGTTTTGAACTCAGTCCTGAAATATGCAGAAAATCAACAAAGAATACGCAGAAGAGAGACATAAAGGCAGCAATATCTGCATTTCTCAAGTTCTGAAATCATAGCGTGTGCTTACAGTATCCCCTCAAGTGAAGGAAGGCAATTTTTCAGCCTTTCAAACCAAATGTCACGTCAGGAAAATAAGTTTTATTAGTAGAAAACTTCCATGTTTCCCAGGGCAATTTGTAAATATTATCTTATCAAGTCTACTAAGGTAGACAGACCAAAAGCTTTAGATTTATGTCTGAAATAACCAAGGCCAGAACAAACGTGTGTGCATGTACGTGTGCAACTGTGTGTGTGTATCTGGAATGAAAATCAGCTCTCACTTGGCTGCCATCACTCAGTCTAACTCTCAGCTAGTCGTCAGTCAATAAAAATCGCTAAAGTCAATGGAGCAGTGATTTGGAGCCATCACTTCAATGATTCTCCCACCAGCCTGTCACCTACTGGGTTCCTTCCGTCTCTAGAGATCCTGGAGACTTGTCAGCAGCTAAGTGTTCTACTGACTCCCTCTAAAGCTTGTGTCAATTATCTTCCTCTTCTACAGTGTGTTCTGCCTCCTGATTGGAAAAACTGAACAGTATAAAGCATGAACTGTACTTTTAGACGATTCGCCTCTCATTGGAAGTCAAAAATCTGAGTGCCACTCCAGACATTCCTTGCTTAACCATGATAATAACTACTCGGTATCAAATCTACAGCAGAAATGCTGGCTCAGTGCGGTCCATACTGATTATGAGGTGCTGGAAGAACTAATTTCTCTACATTCTTAAACCTTTCATTACCAGCACTGTTTCTTAGTTCATCCACTGTCATTTCTTTTTAGCCATCAAGGGACCCTGAATATGTCACTGGTCTCACTTTCTCTTACGTACCTAAATTCTGTTCATTCTTTAACTCATGTTGTTCCTTCTTCTTAGATCATTTTCCATGTTTTACCTTCCCACAGGCACAAATTTACTGGTTTGTTATGATTCATCTCTATGTCCTCTAAAATAAATCCCTTTCTTGGTGATTAATTTTTATCCCTCAAGTCCCAGCAAACACTACAAAGGTTAGCATGTAATTACGTATTGATTACACTGTTTTCCATTTCTTCTCTGTATGCTCTTCTTATTTCCCCAAGGATGGTCTAAGTTTATGGACTTTTACAAATATCATACCTTAAATTAGTTTATATCCAATGAAGCCTGACCAATGGTAATGACTCAATAAAATTTTCATTTTTAGAACTTTGCATTTATGGATATGCATTTATTTCTTCTTTGCTTGGCAACAAACACATGGAGGTACTTACCTACTTCTCAGATGCTTTTCTATTCTTGGGGTTCCTTGCCCTCACTCTCAAACATACAAACTTCTCTTCCTTCTGCAAGACCCAGGTCATCAGAGTAAATGCTCCCTGGTCATTTTGAGAATTCATTAGTTTGCTTTCATACTACTGTAATAATTTAACATTATATTTTAGCCTTCAACAGTGAAGGCCACATTCACATTTCTATAACATTATAGTTTATGAAATTGTCAAGTTCGCTACTATCTATAATTGACTTAAAATGGTCCCTGCAAAATACCCACCTCCTTATTCCTGTAACCAATGAACTCTGCCTTATTTAGTGAAAAACCTGCTGCATGTGAGTAAATTAGGGACCTAGAAATGAAAAGCTTATCATTGGATTTTCAGGTGAGCTCTACATGCAATCACATGTATTTTTATAAAAGGGAAGCAGAGCAAGATGTGATACAGACAGACCAAAAGACAGTGCATAGAGAGAGCAGAGATCTGAAGTCACCAGCCTTGAACCTCACAGCGAGACAGCTGTAAGCCAAAGAATGACAGCCACTCTGGAATGAAAGAAGGAAAGATTTTTTAGAGACTTCAGAGACAGCAGCGATATCTGAATCTCTGCCAGGTGATGATGCTATTTGCAGACTTCCAGCTCCCAGGGAGAACAAATTTCTGTTGTTTGCAACCACTTACTTACCTTCTGACATGGTGTTCTAGTGGCCAGAGGAAAATAAGACAGAATCTCTCAAATCACTCAGACTGTTTGCTCTTCTCTCTCTCCTGGCTTTAACAAGAAACCTCACTGCAGCAGTACCAGTCTACACAAAAGGCCAAGGGTTACACCAGGTGCTGGAAAACTTCCTTGTAAACAGGATTTTAAGGGCCGCATTTAGTTAGTCTAATACTTTCTGTTGTATAGAAAGTTGAGCTCTGAAAGTTAATCTTGATGTTAAACTTGATAAGACAAAGAGATTCCTGGAGCAGTGATTGGATTGTAACTGTCTTAATGTCATCAGTGGGCAGCCCATTGATTAACTCATAGATGAATGGGATATTAAGAGGTAGGGACCAGGTAGAGGAGATGGAGCATGGGGACAGCACCTATGGGAGTATACGTTATACGTAGCTCTTACCCTTCTCTCTGCCTATCAGCTGCCACAAAAAGACCAACTTTGTCCCACTACACTCTTTTGGCAAGACCATCCTACCCTGGAAACAGCCAACTATATACTTTTGAAAACACGAGTGAAAAAAATTTCTTTTCCTCTTTTTTATGGGTGTCAGGTATTGTGTCCAGCAACCAGTAAGCTGACCAATATATACCTTTCCCTGAAAGTACAGATTTTTATGTCCAGCTGCATGTGTGTGACTTCACAACTTGTATTTTAAAACAGTTTGATAAACTTAAATGGCTGAAACTTTCCTCTTGATTCTTTCCCTTCACTTGCATTCTCTGTGGACCACACTTCCATCATGAAAAGTTGTTTTTTCTTCCTTACTGTCTACATTCATCTGTTTGTTCAACACTTTTTGTCTTGTCATCAATTATATCCTACATTCTCTGTGCTGTCACTGCATCCACTTCCACCCATGAGTATGTGTCTTGGTTGCTTTACTCTCATTGCTGAGACAAAATACCCAACGCCCAAAATGAAGGAAGGAAAGGTTTATTTAGCTTACAGTTTGTGGAGGTTTCAGTCCATATTGGGCTGCTTCAGAGGCAGAGTGGCACATGGCAGAGGGCAAACTTCATGGCAGCAGAGCACAGCACAAACAACCAGAGCAAAAGGGAGGAATGGCTGCAAGCAGCCTCTTTCCTTCCCTTACATTGTAAACAGGCTACCCCCAACCAGGGTGCATGTAGCTCTCACACAATCTCCATGCCTTCCTCTTCTACAGACTCAGGATGTATACAAAGTAAGCACCCTGGCTTCCTGCTGAGTCATTCAGCTAAACCTCTAGACTCCCCAAGTTGACACAATGTACCAATCATAACAGTATGGAATGTTCTCACTTGTTTCCCAGCCTCCATTCTTATATATTTACCTACAACACATTTTGCAATTTATTTTCCATCATAGTCTTTTTACAAAGTGGACCATTTGGTTTCTCTGTGGAAAAGTAAACCTAAAATCCCTCCAGTGCCGTTTTGCAGAATTTCAATAAAACCTTTCATTCTCCCCTCACCTGATGAACGCTGCATCCTGCACTTCATTCTCTACCTCTTCTCACATTGTTCATTATGTCCCAATTCCACTTCTTTTACTGTAAAAATTTTAAAGAGTCAGTTTCATTTTTACTTTACAGCAAACATGTCCCATCCAATTCTGGTCGGGAGACTGCAATTCTGAAGAGCTAGTAATTAAGGCCCACAAGACAGAAAACTTAATTATTGTGTGATTTTTAGTGGCTTTTCTTTTTATAGCTTGATCCCATGGTGCTCCAGTGCAAACTCTCTAGGTAATGAGGGGTGCAGTACATGGCTAATGCATGTATCAGATGTCATAGACACTTAAGCAACTTGCAGTCTAAAATGCAGTGATTTCTGATAATAGTATTTCAACTTGCAACAATAGTGAACAACAATTTTCAAGGATGAAGTAAAAGAAAAGAAAATGAGATGAAAAATTTCAGACAAGCACTTTGAGAAAACACTAAAAATTTCAACCTCTTCCAACTTAGCAGACATGGATATATTAGTTTCACCAAAAACGGGCAAATATCCCATTGTTTTAGGGTTATGTTGGCTTCTTTTTTGATTTTGTATAAATGCAATAAATAATAGAAGTTTTGGTACTTAGATACATAACTATAGATCTTATGTGAAAATTTGGTTAATTCCTCTGCATTTGATGTGGCCCAAATGAGCCAAAGAACTGCATGACTGTGATTTATTCTTTACATTGTGTTCACATCCTATAATTGAAATGCCACTTCCTGTTACCACTTCTCATTTACTCCTGTCATTTAAGTCCTAATCTCAAGGACTAATTCAGTCTCTTTCTGTTCCAACGATTATAATTCTTTGCACAATTCTTTGCACCAGCTGAGACGCCCTGTGTTTATTCTTTGGAAGATGACATGGGCCAAATAACTGACTATCCTCGTTCATAAGCTTGCTATTTTTCTTTTTTTGGACATTTCATCTAGCTTCAAGAAGTTCTTGTTCCTATGATTAGTGTTCTTCAGGTCTGTCTCTTTGCAAACATTCGGGAGGGACCTCATCTCCCTCGTATGTCTACCAGTCAAGGGAGCAAAGGTAGCTACCAAATGTGTACTTGTACTTATTTTTTCTCCCTCTTTTGAGTGGTATTTGTGGATTTGACCTGATGCCAATTTAATTCTTTCCTAGTAAATGTTTTTAGAAAAATGCTATTATCTATCCAGTCTTCTATCACTATTTGTCTACTTAATAGACCCATTTTTAAATTTGTAAATGAGTCATATAAGACAGTGTTACTCCTCAGGAAATCATAGCTGTCACCATCATCCCTATGACTTTAAGCACAATTTAGAAAGCAAAGCCTGCTTTTTATTCCAATTTTGATATGTACTTTTATAAATTCTAAGTAAGCAGATTGAATTTCTAATATTTGCATATCTTTTAAATTTTTCCTTGACTTATATCTACATAGCAAGACAATAATTCTGTTGGAAACAGTATTTTGTCAATCAAGAAATGATTTGTTTATATGATGTCAAACATTTGATTTAACTGCTTGATAAGTGAAGTTATACATGCACACCCCATGTTCACATTAATAGTGTGTCTTTTTTATTTCAGAAGGAGAACACAGAGGGATAAAATGTAGTACCAGCATATGTTAGCAATTCTCCTTTGATCTTTTAAAGAGTAAGATATATGCTAAAAATGTGTTCAGGATCAGTTGATACAGCAAATTCTCTTCTGTTTGTGAAGAGGGACTATGTTTTATGTACTCAATTTGGTAACAGTAAAACACATTAACTTTCTCAATAAAATCTTGGTTCCCCACAGGCAAACAACATCCCAAAATAGAAGGTAGTATCAATAGTAATGCTGATTACTTTTGATTAATACAGAAAATTCATAACACACTCCTTTGGGTAAATTACATGCTTCAAACCCCTACCTTGAAATCTCTAAATTTCAAATAGCAGTGAATCAGCTCTCAAGTATCTAGAGATTTGTTTTAGAAAATCTATGTTAAAGAATTATGAAAAATGCAAATTTATTACAACAATGAAAACAAAATAAATCCAAGGGAGGTGAGGTAAGTAATTAGAAACAGAAAGTATAAGGACGCCCCAAATGTAATGAATTTTTAACACAATACAAAAAATTTCCATATAAATTGATTTCAAAGAATAGTAAGGAAGTTTTCAAAAAATTCCTTATTTATTCATTTTAAGAAGCAGCCGTTAAGTCTGTGTTTAAAGACTAACACTAACCTTCTTATTTCCATCTGGGGAGATGTAACTCTTCACTTTTGCCAGCTGGATCCCAGGCATTTTCTCCTCTAGGAATACAAGATGGCTTTGCACAGATTGTACAGGGATTAATTTCCACAGTCACTCAGGGAAATTCCTTGAAGAAAAACTGTAACTTGTTTTGATTTCTGTACTTGCACCTTCCCATTGTCCCCCAGCGTCTCCAGTAATCCTCTATGCCAAGGAATGAAAAGCCTACAATTCTTACAGATGTATCATTTTATTAACCAAATAGAGTTTTTTTTTTTTTTTAAATCAATGAGGAATGAAAGTATGAATGCTGGTTTCAAAGCGTGAGTGACCATGGCTAACGAAGAACTCAGGTGTCCTTACTGGTAGTCTCGGCAGAGGGTGCCCCAGAGTGCTGAACCACACCTGAATATTGGGGCTCACCGCTTCACATGGCTGGGTGTCCATGTTCCTGCCATGGTCTCAGAGTCAGTTGAAAGACACTGCAGGGAGGGATTTGCAGAGAAGCGGTGTGTGTGTCTTTTGGGGTAGTTAGGTGGCTGAGCGTTGGCAGGAGCTGGTACCATTCACAGCACAGGAAGACTGAAGAATGCTTGAGGACAAGAGTAAGTGAAGTATCATTTCCAAGGAAGCCAGCAAAGAGCTGCAGCCCTTCTAGGCTGAAGGATATTGAAATGCAACACCACCTTCTCTTTAGTTTTTCCATCAACCCAATCCCAGGGAGAGCCAGGCACAAACACAGCTACACAATTAGTTGAGTTCAGAAGTACCTACTCTTTCCTTCCTTTCCATGTCTCATTCAGTTCCCTTTGTGTCTTTCCCCTATTCCTCTTTACTAAACAATTATCATTAATTTTATGATCACTAACATTATTACTATCACAATAAACATCATTACTGGTGTAGTGGTATCATGCAAGATTCCCCTATCACAGTAAATGTGAATGGTGTATAAAAAAGAATCTATTCACTCATAAGAAAGCAAACATAACTCAGCAACAAAAGAAAACAAAATGTGTCCCAAAACCTAATCCAGAACTAAGCCACCTAGAGCCAAAAGAAACATAAATTGTTTTTCCTCTTTCCATAAGGAAGAAGAAGCTCTGACTTCAGAAGTAACTTGGTCTGGTGTCTCCTGACTGAAGGAGAAGTTTATCTTTTATCCAGGGAAATTTGTCCTTTTTACAAGTCTAAAAACATGATCTCTCCTGCAGCCAAGGAGAAAGCAAGCAAAAAAATCAAGAAAATTCATTGCTTCCCCTTAGTGATTTCTAAAGATAATCAAACAGAAACATAGACTTTTCATATCCTACTATAACTGTCTGGAAAAGAAAGAAGCCTGGGTAGCTTTTTAAACAAATCTTTTCTATTGAGTATCTTCTAAAGGTTCAAGGTTCACTAGTCAGCAATATAAGTGATATTACCAATCATGTTATCCAAAACCATTTACTGCTCTATATCCTATTGAAAATGTTGAGTTTGTCCTCATTAGTTTCACTGACTTGCAAATTGTCTTCATTTATTTTTAAATTTCTTTGCACTTGTATAAGTTTTCAATGTGTTTGCTTCACTGATTCTCTTAAAAAATGGAGGAGATGGAGTGGGGAACATGTAAGGGAAGCGTTTGTAAAAAGAATTCCAATGTGTTATGTACAGGAATCAACTCACCATAAAAAATGTAGTCATTACCTACTGCAAACATGTATTCATAAAAAAATAATTTCAAAATTGCCTATAAATTTTAAGTTAATAATCCTATAATACTTCTGTTTTGCTATCAAATGCTAAAGCCAATTGTGAAAGATACGGAAGCCAAATAAAACATGTCTGACATTGTAGGGTCTATAAATACTAATCTCCACTATATGCTGTCTTTTGAATACAAAATTTCCTAACTATAAGGCTAACAATTTTGAATTTATGATTTATGTTTGATTTATGATTTTTGTATGTGTTGAGATATCCAGTGAGAGAGTTATCCTTAATAAGATATAGATCTAAGAGAAATCATGTCTAGGGAGGTTGTATGTAAAAATAATGCCTATTGCCTTTAAAGACTTGAACAATTTATCTATAAAATAAGAACATTGCATTAGATGATTCCTGATTTTCTTCTAACTCTTGGGTTCATTGACAAATAGGTGTTTCTTCACATTATTTTCTAGAAACCATGGACAGCATTCTTTTATTCCCTATAGTCTCAACTAAACTTTCTGCAGAAAGGATACTGTGTCTAGACTGATTTTCCATTAAAATGCTATATGTGGAATTATTTCATAGACTAGAAGTACTATATGAATGCAAGGTGGTGATTCTACTGCCTGAGACACACACACACACACAGAGGTAGAAGTTAGAAGTTGAAGTCTATGTCCTCCAATCTTAGTTCAAATCTTCATTTCTCAATGCTGGTGAGTCTGAGTGTACATCTTGCAACATAGTAAGCTGGTGTTACCTTTATGACATTGTGTGAGAATTGATTGAGATAATGTGTGCCAAGTTCACAGTTGCAAGGCCTGGTGTGCAGCACATACACAATACATGCTGAGGGTTATTTTTCTTGTAAGTTCATGGTTTTGTAAGGCATACATCTGGGTAGTGAGCATGAACCAAAAATTAAGAGAGAAGCAGTAGTAGGAAAAGATCATGTATTAATTTCTAAGTGTAGCCATTTCCCAGCAACAGTCCTACCTAACGAAAACAGGGGCAGAACTTAAATATATGTGTTTGGAAAGTAGGAACATCAGATTTCCAGTGGAGGATATGCGAGCATAGTTTTGAATCAAACTGTCCCAGAAAGTGTCTTTCCATCTTGCTTCTCCATTTCTCCAGGCTGCTTGAACATCAGCTCTTCTGCAGTTGGTATTCCAGAACCCGCTTGTGTAGGAGCCTGAATATACCAGCTTGCCACATGGTCAGCTTTGGAACTTTATGACCAGCTGACGAAATTCTGGTAGCTTATGATCTGCAGGCAGGGAGAGGGGATTTACATTAAGAAAACGGGCAAATATTAGTTTATTATTTTTTTTGTTAACAGTATCACTGCGCAGTTCTCAAGTATTTTCCAGCATTCTACTGCTTTCATGGTTTATAATGAACCCAATGACCATAAAAGATTAGCTCAAATATATTTCAGTACTCTAGAAGGAAAAAAATCATTTATCTTTTCAACACACCTAATACGATCTTTTTGAGTAACCGAGGCATGGTGTTATTTTCTAAACTGATTGACAAAATAATTTATTTCTTGATCAGACTGAAATTACTGCAGGAAGACTGAAATGAAAACGATTTGGACAAAAGCAACCTAGTAAAACAGCAGAAGACGTGGGCACCCAGTCAGAAAGCACATCTCAGCCTTATTCTGCTGAACTGTTATAAAGTGTCAGGAAACCCATCCTTAAGAGGCATCGCAGCCCTCTTGAAATCTACACTTCTTAAAATACTGTCAGATATTGCGATATGAACTCACTATAAATGGTGACAATGCTTTCAAAAGACTTCATAAACCGGAACTACATGCCTTTCAATTCCCTCCTATGTAGTTTCTATGACCTAAATGATTCACTGTAGCTAGATGAATAGGCCTATTGTGGAAGTTTCTTTATGAGAACAAAAAGACAATATTTTGGCATTCTTCCTCTTGCAATATGGAAGATTACAAAAACTTTGCTTTTCTCTCTAAAAATCTCCACGACACTATCAGCCAAGTATATTATACAGTGTAAGAGCAAGCAATTCAGATACATGCTACATTCCTGAAGAGTCATCAATTAAATTAAACTCCTGCACTTTCAAAGACAAGACTGCATCACCAGCATACACAGGTTCACAGCACAAGATCCTTTCTTTTCATATTTCATAAGGCATTTTATAGCCAAGAACAATGGCCTACTTTCAGCATGAATCAACCAACACAGACAAATCTGTATTTTCAATCAGAAAAAAGGACTAAAATCTCAGTTATTTAATTACTAAAGTCTCTTGGTCCCTGTGTCCTGATTTATTAATTTATACAGCAAATATTTGAAACAGGAAATCAAGACAAAGTCACTTTTCAACACATGGGTTAATTATCACTTGTATGAAAGAGATGAGTTTAAATTGGTGAAAGGACAGGCATAGAGTCACACTAAAAGAGCTGGTCACTAAAGGGTGCAGGGGGATCCTCAATATTTTGTCCACCATTTGTAAAATAACTCAGTGAAGTATTGGCCATTCCAACAAAGAAAGCGGATTTGGAGCTCAGAACTCTCTCAGGGAAAAGTATAATTGAATAATATTGTCTTTTTATTTGTTGCAATTATTTTTATGGTTATTATTTTATGGCTCACCTGTCATCACTTAATGACTCTTCTGAGGGAATGTGCATTGCTGCTGTGTTTCCCACTGTCTTGTGACAATTATATGGTTAAGTGTTTCTTTGGTTCTTCTTATGGCTCAGTTTCATGTTTCTTAGAAATGTAATGAGCCTGACATCATCCATTAATCCATTTGTTCCATCATTTTTATTGTGGTAACGTACACATAGGACGAGGCTCACCATTTTCATGATTTCTCAGTGTACAGTTGGGTGACATCTAGTACATTACACAATGTGTACCTATCACCACCGTTCATATTCAGAAACATTTGTATCTTTACAAAACGAAACTTTAGGCTCATTAAGCTGAAACTCATAAACCTGATTTTCCTATTTTCTCCCTTCTCAGTTCCTAGTGAACATCTTTTCTATGAACTTGAACTTTCTAGGAAACTTGTATAAGTAGACTCATGCAGTATTTATTATTGTGTGAATGGTTTATTTCCCTTATCATAATGTCTTCAATGTCCAACTGTGTTATAGCATGCATTAGAATTTTCTAGTTAAAGGCTGACTAGCCTTCTACTTTCAATACACCGCACATTTCTTAGCCACGATCATCAGTGATTGGGTAGACACAGCATTTCCTATGCTTAGCAACACCGAGCATTGCCTCAGTTATTTTTTTGTTTGTTTGTTTTATTTTTATTTTAAATAGAGGGAAAAAAGATACAGAAATTCAAAACAAGATGACAGGAAATTAATAATGGCTATTATATTGTTTATTGTTATTTTCAACATAATTGCTCCGATTAGCAGGTACAGAAATTGAAAGTTGATCAAATATATAAGCACAAGCAGCCCCTTTCAATGAACTAATAGAAATTAGTAGTACACTTAGCTACCTTGTGTGTATACACACAGGTCATTTTCCCCCTTTCTTCTTTTCTCCTTTCTCTCAGCCCAGTTGTTCTTTCCTTTTGAGCACTTTCTTTCCCTTTCACAACATCTATGGTACTTTTTGGATCTTACTTACACTTTCAGTTTTGTACACTAGGGAGACGATATGATGTCTACACATGCAAGCCTGATTCGTTTCACTTATGAGTATGGTCTCTAGTTGCATCCATTTTTATTTGTTTTTGTTTTTGTTTTTTTATTGGGTGCTAGTTTTAGTTTATGTTTGATAATGCTCCATTGGAGGTACCATCTCATTTTCTTTAGATCCCTAGTGATTAGTGATTCTGAGCATCTTTTTACTTGTCATTGATTATCTGGACAGCCTTAGGAAAATGTGTCTGCAAGTCATTTGCTCAATTTTTTTTAGGATGTCATCTTTTATTGTTGCTACTGTGTTCATTACTCAGCCCCCTCTCCCCAGAGTAGATTCTACATTTTAATGACAGGAAAGCAAATATATAAATACTGAAATAAAATACAATTGTTGTGTTATGGTTCAAATGCTATCCAGCCAGCACATCACTGAAAATATTCTTTGGGAGAATATGAAATGCTTCCCTGTGGCCACATTTCTCCTACATTTCATTCAGCAGGATTTAGTCTTTCTATGAATGTTAAAATAAAGTTGTTTCACAGATATTAAGACTTACACAGTCATACAAATCTATAACCACAATAGTGCTTTTCCTTTGAAAGCAGAAAATTACCATTTCAGCTACAATTTACTCATTTAAATGAACATTTTTTATTTCTCCAATGTATCATACACAAGTCATATGCAACTGAAAGTATTATCAAGAATTAGTATTTTGAAATTTTTTTCTCCCCTTAAAAAGTGACAAAACAAAAAGTACACAGGGATCTTTATCTTTGAGGTACAAACAGGTTCTCTCAGAATATACGATGGCCAATTGTCTTGGTTACTTTTTTCTCGTTGCTGAGACAAAATACCCAACACCCAAAATGAAGGAAGGAAAAGTTTATTTAGCTTACAGTTTGTGGAGGTTTTAGTCCATACTTGGCTGGTTCTGAGGCAGAGTGGCGCAAGGCAGAGGGCAAACTGTTCAGGGCAGCAGAGCACAGCAAAAACCACCAGGGCAAAAGGGAAGAATGGCTGCAAGCAGCCTCCTTTTCTTCCCTACATGGTAAACAACCTACCCCACCCAGGGGTCATGAACCTCTCAAACAATATCCATGCTCTCCTCTTCCACAGGCTCAGGATGCTTACAAAGTAAGCACCCCAGCTTCCTGCTGAATCACTCATTAGTTAAACCTGCAGATTCCCCAAGTTGATACAATGTATCAACCATAACACCGATGCACTATTCCATTAGAAAAGTTTTTCCCAATTTATGTTTTTAAATACTAGGATTCCATAGCTGTTAAACAAGTGTCACATTGATAAATCATTTCATAATTGCAAGAAAATGTGGAAGTTACTATGTTAAAGTTGAATATACTTCTTTACTGTAAACATTTGCAGAGAAATTTAAAAAGTCATGTCCATATATAAATCTGTGTATAAAGAAAGTATAAAATAGTTGCAAATTCCTTTCTCATTGGACCCCTTTCTTACCAATTTGTCTGTCATACACGGCTTCATTCTTTGTCTGGCATCCAGCAGGTCCTTGTTATCTGCACAAATGGATAGAAGCCACGCGGGACAAAGGCAGGTGAAGTTTTCCAACAAGCGCACAGCCATAATTGGAAAGTTTCCTGTTTATGTATAAGCCACAAAGAAAGAAGATGTGTTTTCTCAGTGACCAAGGGGGAGAAAAGGAAAGAGAAGCAAATCATCTTTTTTAGAATTTTTTCTAGTTGAGCCTGAGGGTGGGTGAGTAGGTTTCCTATGTCCTGAATCTTCCCCTCAGCTCTTTGCTTCCTTTCAAGAGTGATCATTTCATGAAATAAGAGAAGGAAATCTTTGCTTTATTTTGGTTGCAGTTGGTTTATTGCACTAGAAGACAATAAGTCATCACTCTTATCTTAAGACAAAAATACAAACGTTATTAATGATTAATGAAATAAGCTGCACAGATTTTTTAATTGTCCAGACAACATATTTGATTGCATGACCTTCTAATGAAGGAAACTTCAAGAGGGAGGCTAAACTCAACAATGTTACACAGTATTTTTTTTTCTGTTTGTTGAATATAAATGGCCTCTGACTTCATCTAAAATTACCCTGTTCCCATGACCTGGAGAACGTTTGCATTAACACTTTGGGATTCTCATTGCATATGGTGAACTCCAAAATGAGCATTGAAGATCTTCTTAATAGTGTTGAGCTGCCATAGACACTGTAGAAGATTTCTCAATTTGGAAATATTTGCACTTCCTTGCACACTGGGCATTTGTTCTATCAGTATTGTGCAGTTCTCTGATTTATACCTTCACATATTTTCCATTTGCCTTCACAGTTTAGCCTTTCTTAGATGGGCTCTCAGAGGACTTTACTGTTACCTTATAGATTCACCCTTCTGTGCCCATTTCTCACTATATTCTTCCCACACGTTCTGAATTTCTTCTAGTGTTTGGAGTTATCTCCATGACTGTAAATTCCCCACCCTTTCTTAGAATCTCATGTGTGCCAAACTCTCCTCCCTCCTATCCTCCAGGTCTCCTCAGGCACCTCTTGCAGTCTGCATCACTACACCCTATAAAATGTAAGGAGTCCATCCCATGAATTTCAAAGGCCTACTCTTCTTCATTCAAACATTCATGCCACTGCCTTCCAAACTGCCTGTATGGTCATTCATTTCCCAAATTAATTTTAAGAGGGATGATATTGGCTTCTTCTCCATAATCTTTTTAAATGTTTGCAGGCAAAACTTGTGGATAGTAATTGCTCAAAAATATTTATTAATAGGAAGAATCAAATACACATAAGTATTTATTCTCGTTAGCTAGTTGTGGGTGCATATCTGCCATGTCAAAAAATAGTGACCATGCTGAGGAAAACCTATGGAGTTTTAGAATGTGTATTTGAGAGGAAGAAGGACAAACATTCACAGACATACAATGTTTAAAAGCGAAAGGAAGGGAGGTGACAGTGTGAGATGAGCAGGTGTGACACGGCACAATGAAACTGTATTTTTTTTTTTTTTTGGCGGTACTGGGGATCGAACTCAGGACCCTGCGCTTGCTAGGCAGCCGCTTATTCCACTGAGCTATATATATCCCCAGCCCTGACACGGCACAATGGGTCCATGGAATACAGTATATATATCTACATCTATATCTATATCATCTGTACTAAAGGCAACAAATACAGATTTTTTAAAAAGCTGTTAGATACTTGTAGAGCCAAGAGAAGTCATATATTCAGAAGAACAGGAGTACATTGAAGGTGATTAAACGTACTGATCAAAGTGACTTAATTTTAAGGGAATAAAGCCATATTCTTTGACCATAAAAATACACTCTCTCCGCCCTGGACACACTGTTAGATGATATTTCTAGGCTCAGCTATAGTTAGGAAACCTGTATGACAAGGCCTTTCTGTTAGAGTGTAGATATAGGTGAATGCATGTCTTGCAGTCTCTCTGCCTCTTCAGGCTGCATGTGCACCATGCAGAGATGGTAAAAGTTGTGAATCTGACATGGAGAAAGGACTGGCCCTCTGCAATAGCAGAGCTTGAAACCACTGTCTGTGCAATGACATTGAATTCATACCTCAGCAAGAAATATTTCTGTTTCAAATTTTGAAACAGGTGAGTACAAGTGTTAAAAACTAGTATAAACTTCAAAGTTTTGAAATTTTCTACTCCAAATATTAAAATTTTCTACTGTACTGAATTACTGTAAAGAAATGGCTTTTATTCAAGATATTAAGGTTACAAAAGTTTTGCCTATAAACACATTGAGAAGTAGTGGTTATTTTTGCATTTCTTCTATGCTACTGGTCCTCACAAAGCAAAGTGTAAGAAACATTTATAACATAAACGTAGATGCAGTTGTACATTCACACATAACATAGACATGGATAGAAATGATCAAGTAAAGGGTAAATTTGTATATTGTCTAAAATTATTTTCTTCAAGATATCAAGGACCATACTACAGAAAGCTAATTTACCAGAAATTGCAACTCTTTCTAAAAGTCTACTTGCAATATCTTCCAGCTGCAAATCATAATCATAATCTAATAATTTGCAGATAGGTGCAAAAACTGTCATTTCAACCATTTTTGTCAAACTTTCTAGCGATGGAGAAACTTCTGGCAATTTCAGCAACTTCTCATTGTTCTGCCATAGCAATATAATTGATCTTATATGACTACATCCTAATTCAATTGAGTGTTAATTTTTTCCACTTTTATATTTTGTATCATTCAAAGCATCTAAATTGAGTTCGTCGAATTTGAACAACTTTGTTTTCTTTCCCTATATATTAAAGGCTTTACACATACTTAACACACTGCAGAAGTTCTTGTCAGTGATTCTTGGAGAGATTAGTTGCAATCAGATACTAAAGGAATTCTCTTTACAGATTCAAATAGTGCCAAAGTAAATTGCAAAAGTAGAAAGCTTAGAAATTTAGGCCTGCGTCAAACTACCTTGTGCTACTTTCTGTAACACTAGATAATAAAATCCAGGTCTCTGTGGACCTCTCCATTGGTGGGTGAGGCCTGCTGCATGGGAGCAGCCTCGACTCTGTGGTCTTCTAGGTTGGGAGGTGAGGACTGCACCCCCCGGCCAGCTCCCTGAGCATCCCCAAGCAGCAGCCCCTGTCTGGCCATCATCAGATTCACAGCTGAGGCCTGTACACTTTCCATCCACAGCCTGGAGACCCTGGTACCGAAGGCCAGCATTCCCCCACCACCGCAACTGTGGTGTGAGGCACGCATCCCACCAATTGAATGGGGATCCCGGGCCCAATGGTCCGTGGCCTCCTATCATCTTGGGATAAGTTTGATATCCAGGTAAACTAGGGTTGCTAGAGTCCTTTGGTGAACTGCCTGGGTAGCTTGTAGCCCAGCGCTTTTCAGCTGACATCCAAATGACAAGACGTAGGAGCAAAACGCGATCTCAGAACTCAACCACACCCAGAACAAGTACAGGAGACAATGACACAGGAGGACTTGGAAGCCACATACCTGAAATCTCTGAACTTATCATATCTGAAGTAAAGAAACAACTCCATCATGCTACAGAAGAGATCAGATCAGAAATAATCTCTCAGAGAAAAAATGAAACGACAATAATAATGAAAAGATTTCTCAGCACATCTAGAGAAGAAATACATAAAACAATAGATGAACATAGGCAACAGAAGGAAATGTTACATGAACAACATAAGAATGAACTGGAATGCGTGAAACAGACTCAAAGACATTTCCAGAAAATCAAAACTTCCATGGAAAGCTTGCAAAACCACTTGAATGAAGCAGAAGATAGAATTTCAGATCTTGAAGACAGCGATCATGAAAGGAGGGATCTCTTAAAATCATCAAGAATCCAGGAAAAATCAATCCAACAACTGCAAGACGAGGTAAAGAGAAATGATGTCTAAGTAATAGGAGTCAATGAAAGAGCAGGTGGTCACATAAATGACATAAAAAGAATAAAAAGATCTATTCAATGAAAACTACAGTACTCTGAAAAAAGATACTGAAGAGGACTTCAGTAAATGGAGAAAACATTCCTTGCTCATAGATAAGAAGAACCAATATTGTAAAAATGGCCATACTAACAAAATTGTTGTACAGATTCAATGCAATTTCCTTTAAAATACCATTAGCATACCTCACAGATCCAGAGAAACATTTCTCAAATTCATCTGGAACCAGAAAAGACCCAGAATAGCAAAAGCAATCCTGGGCAACAAAGATAAGTCAGGCGAAATCACAATCACTGACCTGAAAATATATTACAAAGCTACTGTAATAAAATCAACATCATAGTGGCTAAAATACAGACATGAGGGATCAATGGAACAGATTGGAAGATGCAGTTACAACCACAAACACACTCAGCCACCTAATCTTTGACAAAGCGGCCAACAAGACCCCTGGAAGAAAGATAGCCTCTTTAATAAATGGTGCAGAAATATTAGCTTGCCACTTGCCTAAGACCAAAAATACAGCCAAGTCTATCACAATGTACCCAACTCAAGTTAAAATGGATCACAGATCTCAATATTAAAACAGAAACACTAATTCTATTGGAAGAGAAAGTAGGTAAAAATCTTAAAGACATTGGGCTAGGTAGAGAGCTCATGAACAAAAACCAAACCACAAGGGAAATACTTCAAAGAATCAACAACTCGGACCTCATCCTACTGAAAATGTTTTGCACATCTGTGGAAATCACAAGTATAGTAAAAAGAAAACCCGCATATTGGGAAAAAAATCTTAGCTGCTGTCCCTCAGACAAAGGTCTTCTATCTGGAACATATAAAGAATTAAGAAACACCAGCGTCCTCAAATTCAAAGACTCAATCCTAAAATGGGCATCTGAGATAAATACACATTTCGCAGATACAGAAATACAAATGGCAAATAAATACATGAAAAAATGTTAAACATCATTAGTCATTGGAGAAATGCAAATTAAAACCACATTGAGACTTCATCTCACCCTGTAAGAATGGGTACCATTAAGAAATCAACCAATAACAAATGTAGGTGAGGGTGTGGAGAAATAGGAACTCTTCTCCACTGCTGGTGGGAATGCAGACTGGTGAAATCACTGTGGAAATCAGTATGGAGATTCCTCAGCAAACTAGGTCTACAGGTCTCATCCAACCTAGCTATTCCCCTTCTGGGTATTTTCCCAGAAGATCTGAAAATATCATATCACAGAGATATATGTGCACCCATGTTCATAGCAGCACAATTTGCATTACCTAAGTCTTGGAAGCAACCCAAATATCCATCCACTGAGGAGTGGATAAAAAAACTGTGGTATTTTTATATAATGGAATATTACTCAGCTATAATAAAGACAAACTTGAGGCTCTTATAGGTCACAATTAGAGACCATACTCATAAGTGAAATAAATCAGATGTGCATGTGTAAACAATGTATTGTATCACTAGTGTAAGAACCTGAAAGTGTGAATAAAAGTTAGGAGGTATGATAAATATTGTGGAAGGAAAGGAAACTCCTCGAAAGTAAAGAGCAACTGGGGTGAAGGAAAAGAGAAAAGGAAGAAAAGGATAATTATGTCTGTAAGTATGTGTGTGCAGGATAGCTAACATAGCTGTACTACTTGCTTCTATTGGTTTATTGAAAGAAACAGTTAATGATTAATTATTTGATCAATCTTGCATGTCTCTATTTTCCTGATTATACACTTTGAAGTTATTAATGTACAATACAACAACCATTGTTAATTCTCTGTCGCCTTGTCTGTAATTCAGTATTGCTTGTACTATTCTTGTGCTACTTTGTAAATGTCTGTTTGTTACTGTGTTTTTGTTCCTTTACTTTTAAAATAAAAAAGAAAAGTCCAGTTAAACTTAAGAATATCAGTATGAAAAATAGTAATGACTAGAAAGTGGGAAAAGAATCAGTTGAATTTTGATATTTTCTTAGGCGTAAAGAGACATAGGAGGGGGCTGGGGGTATAGCTCAGCACACAAGCGCCTGCCTAGCAAGGTCCTGAGTTTGATCCCAGCACCAAAAAAAAAAAATGTGAAGTACAGAGAGGATTAAAGACGCACAGCTATGGAAAGTTAGTATGCTTCGTTCTTATGACAACAGACAAAAAAACGAATAATAGAGTAAAACTTACATCCGTCTGCTTGGACTAGCGATTTGCTTTTGAGGATTCTTCCTTTCCAGATCTGGACATGACCTTTACCAAATCTCGTGAAGTCTCCTTTGGGCTCCGAAATCGCGGGCGGGCACAGTTTAAAGGAGACCTGTAGTAATGCAGCTCTTCATTTTGTTGAGGGTCTGCCCCTTTCTTCTTTTCACCTAAGGAGCTCCAGAAACTCAGTGCTTTTTTTAAAAAAATGAATAAACAAGTTCATAGTAAATGCACCTGAGCCCCATCATGTATAAAGACTCCCCGGAGGATCAGGGATTGTTCTTTTGCTTGAGATCAGAGCCTTACTGTAAATATAACGCTACCTACTTTCATACATGACATTTAATAATCTAAATAATCAAGTCAATTTAATTTAGTCAAGTTAAGTGCTAGCCCAGGGATAAAGATTTTGTCTTGTGTAAGTTAGTTATGTGAAGCACAATTTTTATAATAAGATAATACTGTCTATCACAACTATAAACAGACTCATCATTGTTTTCCAATCATAATAAACCCTGTTTATTAATCTGCTATCTTTTGCATAGCTGTAATTACTGATGCTATAGTGCCATTTTATTTAATAACTGAGGAAACTCATATTTGCAAAGATGCCAGGGAAGTTATAAAAATCCTTGCAACCTTGTTTAGCTTTAAGAAGTACTCTCTTGCTATTGAATTGCTACTATCCTATTAGATAAGATTAGATGAAAAAATCATTTGCATTTAAATGATATGATGTTTGTGTTCTCTATTAAAAACACACTGTAAACTTGAAATGCACAATTGTGTTCAAATGGTTATTCATGGACTGGAAGACACTGTTTACTTTAAAAATTTAGTCTCTATTTTGACATCTAAATGTGCTGAAATGTACTGGGATTGAACACATCTGTTGGAAGTGATACATAGGGACTCACAGCATTCTTCTCTTGTCTAAACCAGCTCATTGGCACTTAAAACAGAACTACATAATCTTGCTTGATTTTCTTTTGTCTCGGTAGGCGGATAACTTCTGATTACCCCATTGGGGAACATGCACATTTGTTCTGTCAGCAGCCTGGAAGTGAAGGCTACACACATTCAGAAATTGTCATTCAGGTGCATTCTGCAAAGACGGAAGAATGTGAGAAATACAAAGACTTAGTCACTCAATCAGAGAGATATCCATTCAGAACTAATACCCAGAAATGGGAATGGAGATAATGTATCCAATTTGCATAAATGAACTTTTAAAATAGACACAGAAATAGAAAAAAGTATAAGAAAATGACAGACAACCATTGTGTAGGGATCAAAATGAATAGAGACCTTACAGACCAATAAGCATAAAATATCATACTCTGAACATACAGAATGACACACAGTTCGCTGTGCAGAACTGCACACTTCCTTGTCCAGTTCCCTGTCCAGAACTTTCTCAACTAAACAGATAGAACCCTTGACTTCTAAACACCAAATTCACTGAAAAATTGTGGGAGACCGCTGAGAGACCTGTGGTCGGCATCCATTTTGTACCGCCGAGAGACTTGCGGTCGGCATCCATTTTGTAAATTACCAGCCATCTTAAGAGTCTTGAGTTAAGTTTCGGTTTCTATTTTCTCTAAGTTTAGTTTCTGTTTCCCGTAAATCACGTCCTATCGCGTGATGTAGTCACATGCTATCACCTGATGCTCAGACCACCCTCGCGTGATGTTTGAACCTCCCTCCGTTGCTAAGTTACCTGCTGACGTCAATCCCCCATTCCGCACTGTATAAATACCCGTGCTTTCCGCTCAATAAACTAGACTTGATCAGACTCCTGTCTTGTCTCCATTTCTTGTGTCTCTTGTCTCTTTCCCTGCTCCCCCTCTAGAGTCTCTGTTCACCACCCGCGGGCCGGGTCAAAAAATATTCTTAAATTCTATATATCAGGTAGGGTAGAATAAAGCATCAAGTCAATTCAGTCTTAGGCTCTTTCCCTCTTAGACTAACTTGTGGGTAAAAACTGCCTCAAAAGAAACCATCAACCATTGATTAAGAATTTCAAATTCAAAGTCAATAGAATTCATAGACCAATGAACACTTCCATTATTCTTCTTGAGAACTTTATAAACCT
The DNA here is from genome assembly GCA_004027595.1 of Dinomys branickii. NCBI lineage: Eukaryota > Metazoa > Chordata > Mammalia > Rodentia > Dinomyidae > Dinomys > Dinomys branickii. The sequence continues at coordinate 13,436 of PVLD010003309.1, read as the reverse complement.
ATGTGCAAACACCCCAACTATTTCTGAAATATATTTATCCTATGATACACCCATATGTTAATTTATAGTATGTCCTTATATCTCAATATCTCTTTTATGTGGTTGTCCTCAATGGTATGTTTGCTTATTTTTACACCAAGAGTTAAAAACAAATGCTTCTTAATGAATAGTTTTATGTTAATCACAATTTTATGAGACTCATTTAAAACATTACCTGACTCCCTATTTAAAAGAGCACTCTTGGAGGGTTAGTTACCCCTAAGTGATCTTGCAAGTAACTTCAAACTGATACATACCAAATGTATGTAATGAAAATGTCCAATGCAGTTGTTGATTTCTCAGATGTAAGGATTCAGTTTTTATAATTTTCTTTGTATAGAATTGAGCCCAAGGCTTGTGTCCTAAGGTTTGGCCTATTATAAAACAACACTGGCATTTTCTGGAAACTTACTGAAATACAGAATCTGATTCCAGACTTAAGAAATCAGAATTTGTATTTTAATGAGATCCTTGGAGAATCATATACTCATTGGAGACTGAAAAGCCCTGCTCTAAACATTGTGCCATTGTGTTTGTAAATGGTTCTACAGGAGTATTTCATGGTGGTACAGCAGTGATTATAGAATGACACTAACGTTGCTGTGAGTGTCCTCATACTAGGATTGGAAATGGTGATCATGGTATCAGTCTGTTTTGCAATTTTTGCTGTACAAAGACTTAAAATATCATACTTAGGGGCTTTCCCATCCCACTACATTTTTTATCTGCTCAAGGTGTCCTCATTTCTCAGCACACCCTCAGTTTCCATGAGATATTTTCAATATTGTTTCTTCCTCAAAAATGAACATTTATTAGAGGAATATTGAATATTTGAAAGAGGCTGCATAAAGTAGGATGCTGGATTCTGGAGAATTTTCATGAGTAATCAGTTCATCTGCGTTCAGCTTTTTAAGTGTGTGGCATTTCCTATGACAGCATTCTAACTCAGTGGAATCAAGGCCTGGAGACCGGTAAAGAAAATACAATTGGTGATTATTGCTTACTTAACATCTCTCTCTATAGTACATAATGCTTCCATAGTACAAATATATGTGAAGAGACTCAAATTTCATCAAAGGCAGTTTGTAATGCTCCATGTAGGAATACTGGATGGATACTCAGCTGTTACTCGGTTCGTTCTCCCTAAACTTGCCCCATCGTGTGCCTGGGTCAGGAGGAGACCCTAGCAGAGCATATTAAAATTGTAGTGTGTAGTTATTCCGTTAAGGAAATTTCCCGCTGGTAATTTACAAGGAATATGATAACGATGCCCACAGTCCTTCTGCGACCTCCTAAACTGCTGTGTGGATGGACATCTTTAAATGACATAAAGGCGCCTTTATGTAGCGCTTCTTTTCTATAGCATGGATTCCTTATGACTGTGAGCAAAAGGAAGATTGTTTTCTCATTTTTGTGATTGCTGAATTCTGATATTTTTTTTCCCCCAAAAAAAGAAAAAGCTTGAAAAATGGAGGACTGTGTTTATCCTCTAAAGCCTGGTATGTACCGTCATCCTTCAGTGAAACAATTTAGGGAGGGGATAATATTCACGATGCCAGTTTCAGGCAGGAAATTGAACTAAGTTTCTAAGCTTCCCCTGTCAGTTCATCAGGATAAATAGAAGTATGCACTGCAGCGTCTTCCAAATGAGAAACAGGCCCTTGGCTGCTTCTGACATCCTTCATTATCCACCTTCTGATCACAGAGAAATACCTAAGGAGAACCATGTATGAGGCACATTGCAGTGAGCACCAGAACAGGTGCTCAGAAAGAGGGAGAAAAAACCCTCACTTGTGGTTTTCTGACTTCTGCAGTTTATAAGAAAAGAAGAGAATACTCTATAACATATACTAAATTAATATAAGGACAAAGCATAACTTTTCCTTGTTTTTAGTATCAATGAATGGAACAAATATGAGCAAGAATTTATTAGTTATTTTGTTCATAGTCAATTACTTAATGACTTACAAATGACAAATAATTATACTTAAAAATTGTGGGTAACAGTCAAAGGTAGTTCATAATCTTTGGGTCCTTACACATAGCTAAAAGTATGTGTTGTAAATAAATATGTACAGTCCTCAGTGGTATATGATTAAGTGTCTCAAATTCCCTGTAGAGAATATTATATATTCTGCCATTAGTGGTAACCATTTCGCATATTATATATTCCTTTCAGCTTTTTTATTTTAGTGTAATACAGGTAGATATTAATAGGGAAAAAATAAAAAACACTTCTTTCTTTTATGAAAAAATAAAATTACCTAAGAGAATGATTGGAGAATAATAATACTTAATATATTTCATAGCATGAGACAAACTGCAGAATGGGAAATACTTTTTTGGTAGCTCTTCATCAGACACAAAAGACAATTATATTTTAACAACTGGAAAATTTTTGGTGAAGAGAAACATTAATAACTATAAAATGCTACCATTTTCCTCTTTTGCTGTGTGGTCCTCTCCATTGAAAATACTTACTAAGTTCTTAGAGACCACCCACGGTTTCAACTCTTGCTTTCCTGACTGTTTCCATAACAATGTTTACTTTTTCTTCAAATGATCCTGCGCTAAGTCTATCTGAATTCAGTACATATCCTAAACCATCCTTATAAATTGGGATACACTAAATAACATGGCAAATATGTGCAAAGTCAAGCCAATTTCACGGGAGCTAACACATTTAGACATACACTATAAATGACTTTTAGAGCAATTCAAGGAGTGTCACTGACAGAAACAATGCATAAGATTTATCATATCATTTGTATAAAAACTCCCAAGCAATTTAAAGTAAGTATAACAACAAACGGCAATATCAACTTACCAAAGACAAGCATATAATTGTTTTTTAGAGGTAAACTTATTAAGGATAACATACTTCCCAATCTCTCCAAACACAAAATTAAACACTTGTTATGTGTCTTTCTGCTCTAGGAGGCAAAATACTTTTCTTGGCTGTGCAACATTTAGTAAATTTTTTTTACATTAAACATCCCTCACAATATTTTATTAATCTAAACTCCATAATAAGTTCAGTAGGGTTGTTTTGTACTTTAATATTTTAGTATCACAAATTTAAATGTGTTTCAATTTATCATATAAATCAACATGTGAAATTTTTGCAGTGGCTGAGAATTAAGTTTTTGTCCTTGGCTATAGTTTCCTTTCTTTGATACGTATTCAATGACTCATTGAAGCAGACTTCAGTAATCCATACTGTGAGAAGTATTGTGAACCTAGAGAATAATAAAACCTACTAATAATTTTCTTCCATTTTTTTATGCATTTACAAATTATCTAATTTTTTTAAATAGTCAAAACTGTATCTTTTTTGAGGAAAACCACATCTTTAAAGCAGAATTTCAGACTTAACCTATTTGCCTATTTTCTTTATTTTAAAGCAATGGTAAGAACATGATCTCAGTGTTAATAAGGTGATTTAAGAATGCTGGAAATTTGGCTCCTCTGAATTTTAAGTGTCATTCCCAGTTCTTTGCAGCACATAGTTAGATATTTCCTTAAGTATCAAATATTGCTCTTGAACATTCTAATTACCATACACAAATTTTAATTTAAAAACCTTACATTTTATGAACTAAAACACTTCCTTTTTTTCAACAAGAGAGATGAATTCTGAGACTTTCAATGCCATCAATGTAATTTGAATATCAGAGAAAATATAGTGTAAATATAAAAAAAATTTAAAGATTTTATATTTTTCAAAAGAAGATTAAATCTATTTTTAGTACTAAAATTAATGAATGGATAGCCAGGGGCACTGATGCACATGTACAGTCCCAGCATTCTAAGAGACTGAATTGAGAATTTAGAAAGTCTGAGCTCAGCCTAAACAACTTAGCAACTCAGTAAGATCCTGACACAAAATTTACAAAAAACAAAAAAGGGTGGGATTGTGGGTCAGTGCAAAGGCCCTAGTTTCAATAACTAGTACTGAAAAATAAAGTCAGTGGTTGAGGATTAGGCCTGGTGGAAAGAAACATTTTACAATCTCAATTAGCTGGCATCTTTCTTTCTTTCTTTCTTTCTTTCTTTTTTAAACAATGTCCATATTGACTTGTGGAGCAAGTCAGAAGTGAAATTAGAACTTAAGGAGCTATCTATGTTGTTGCTTGTTACTATTCCTATTGTAAAAAAGGAAAAGCAAAACCAGAAAGATTCAAAAACAATATTTTAAAGCTTATCTCTTCCAAGAAGAGCTTTCCATCTCAGTTTTGCAGTGATGTTGGCAATAGGCTCTGAGACAGCCGGTGTATACAAGAATTCACTGTGACTCAGCAGAAATGTCTACTCCATGTTCTGTGCTTAGGGGTTCATCTCAGGCTGTCATCTCGGGGATCCTCTGTCAGTTGGCTTGCAGTTGTCAGTAGAAGCTGGAAAGAGGAAGCTGGATGAGTGATGAAAGGAAGGAAAAGAAGGAAGGAGAGGAGAGGATTTTTCTGTTTCCCTGTTTCCCATCCACCTTAGGGGGCTACCTCAGAAATGGTTGTATCTCCTGTAAGCCTAATTTCAGTCCCAAGTCAACAAATAGACAAGTCAACAAGTAGACATTTGTCTCAGATCTACCATGTTAAGGTTCCCTAATATCTGGGTTCTAGTAATACGTAATCTTTCCAGCCTGGAATGGTGGTTTCCTTACTACCAACCGTTCGCCATCGTCTTTTCTATCACTGGCTAACCAAGTGTCTGTATCTGCTCACAATACTCAAATGATTCCTGCATCTTTACCAATCCCTCACTTACATGCACTTTTCCTGGTGCTGGATATTTTTATCAGTATCACTTGTTCATTCTCAAGTATGAGTTTTTCATGCAAAATAAACTCACAGCATATTTGCAAATAATTAATATTCATTTTCCCTTTATACACATTAATTGACAAGGAAGTCTGGGTGTTCAGTATTGCATTTTTTAATGTGCTGCAATGTTATGATTTGTTTATCTGAGGTGCCAGAGTTTGCAGTGTGTTTTGGGACTATATTTTTAAAAAATCCTCTGTAGGTAGCAAGTTAGTGTTTATTCAGTCTTTCACCTCTTCACTTATCCAGATGGTGTCTAAGGGCTAATCTCTCAATGAGCACACTTGTTAAGTCAAAAGTTAAGACATTTTAATGCAGTTTGTAATATTGACTCAGTTTTCTCACTACAAATACTGATTTTATTTTTTTTAAAAATCCTCTGTGATAGATGAGTAATGGAACTCAAGTAAGACAGCCATAGGAAGAATTTATCATGACAGAACACTTAATGTAACTGTAGCTATGTCTGCTTGTTAGTAAAAGTGGCCTTGTAAGGGATAATTTGGACAGGTTTTTGGTACTGATGATGTGAGAAAGAGGTAAAAAATCAACTATTGCTAGTTAATATTATCTACCAAAGAATGAAAGATGTAAAGAAAAGAAAAAGAAAAAAGGAAAAAAAAGTAGAAGGGAAAGGAAAATTTTTCAAAAGAGACAAGAGGTGAAAAAAACAAACAACTCTGACAAAAATACCTTGACTGACTCAAAACACATACAATATTTTTACTATTACAGAAGCCTGAGATATTTGACTAATGGGTTTTTTAAACACAATTCAATATAAGACTTATACTCAGTTTTATATATTCTAATTCCTTTTATTTCAATAGTAGGTAATCTTCATTTAGAACATTCTTTTCATAAATTATCAGTAATTAAAATGTGATACTTCCTGGAGATTAAATAAGTATATTAGAAAAATGTACAAAATATTATTGCCTGGTACATTGGTATGTATTGGGAATTTTAAAAATTTACATTTATCACAAAAAATAACCCCCCCCTTAATCATCTGTCACTTATCAAGACTAACAGAATTTTCTGCGAATTACTTTTTTCAGGATTTAGGGTGCGCTATTTTCAATATGAACATAATGAATGTAGTAAAAGTAAAAATATTGAAACACAAAATTCTATTTCCCTAAGCAAAACTGAACAAACGTAATTGATATAAGTTCAACAACATTTAAATTTTACCACTCATATTTCTGAAAGAAGGAAATCAAAAATGTTGCAAATTAAATTTATAGTAATAAAATATCAAAATATCCGATCCTTTTCAAAGAAAATGACTCTTTTCACTTCAGTTGTTTTCTTCTTTAGAATTTAGTCTTTAAATTTTCTTTTTCAATGTGCATCTTCACTGCATATGATTTCTAATACATTTGTAAAATTATATACCTTGAATTCTTTAATAGATGAGTTGTTCATGCTCAATAGCAAGATCCCCATTGCTTAGTACATCACCTGGCACTTGGTAGGTTTATTATTAAACCTCTACTTTCCTTTCTACTTAAACTTCCATACTTCTCCTTTAAAGTTTCCTAAATTGTCTTTGGATTTAGTATCCACGCTAATATGGTTTTACTTTTTAAACTTATTGTTGCCATTTCTCGTTTATTTTTATTGTTTACGAGCACATGCTTGCAGTATGTAAGGTTTCCATTCCTCTATGGAGTCAGTGCACATACATTACACGCCTTTGCTCCTTTTCTTCACCCGTTATTTCTTTCCCTCCTCGTCATCCCCTTGATCTCCTCTCTTTGAGAAAGATATGCCTCCCTATTTCGTCTTATTAGTATGTATTACTGTGTTGGTTACTTTTCTTTCATTGCTGAGACAAAATACCCAACACCCAAAATGAAGAAAGGAAAGGTTTATTTAGCTTACAGTTTGTGGGGTTTCAGTCCATACTTGGCTGGTTCTGAGGCAGAGTGGCACACAGCAGAGGGCAAACTTCCTGGCAGCAGAGCACAGCACAAACAACCAGAGCAGAAGGGAGGAATGGCTGCAAGCAGCCTCCTTCTCTCCCCTACATTGTAAACAGCCTACCCCCACCCCGGGGGGTGTAGTTCTCACACAGTCTCCATGCCCTCCTCTTCCACAGGCTCAGGATGTGTACAAAGTAAGCACCCCGGCTTCCTGCTGAATCACTCAGTTAAACCTCCAGGTTCCCCAAGTTGACACAATGTATCAACCATAACAATTACTTTTATCTCTATTTATATTTAGTGTTTCTCATGTAAGAGAAACCATGGGTTATTTAAGCTTGTGTGTCTGATTTGCTATGCTAAATATTTATGATCTCAAAATGCTATATTTTTCCTACAAATGACTCCAGTTTATCTTTCTTTATGGAAGAAAGATAATCCATTGTATGCAAGTACAGTGTTGTCTTTGTACATTCCCCTGTTGATGGACAGGCAGATCCATTACTAGACTTAGCTCTTAAGAATTGTGAGCCTATAAGCATGGGTATGCAGCATCACTGTATATAATGACTTTACCTCTTTTAGGAAGTTACATAGCAGTAGAACACCTGGGTCAAGTAGAATTTCTAGTTTCAGTGTTTTGAGAAACATCCACACTGATTTCATAGTGGTTTTATCAGTTCATATTCACAACAGTGTAGATCAGTTCTTTTGTCCCTATAGCCTCTCCAGCATTTGTTATTAGTTTATTTCTTTATGACACTCATTCTTTCTTTGTTAGGATGATATCTCAATGTAGTTTTACTTTGCATTTGTTGAATGACCAAAGATATTAACCATTTATTCATGTATTTATTGGCCACTTTTACTTCTGTAAAATGTCTCTTTTAACTCTAGTGTATCCCTATAAGGTGCAATGCATTAAATGAAATAGTGGAATACACGCTGCATATTTTGTCATTATGTATAATGTTGATGGTAGCTACAACAGCGCATGCCTCATTCTTAAGAATTTACCAATATGCTCTGAAATTCAATCAGCTGAGTATAATAGACTCTCATTGAACTGGTGTTTCTATGTCTACTGTAGAGTAGAATTAATTAAGCATATTAGTTAAGAAATATGTGAAAATCAGAAAATACTAATCCACCATTTTGTCTACAATGACAGCAATATCAGAAAAGATGTTACAAGTAGAGTGAACTAGGTACTGTGTACACCTTGCTAGAAAAATATGAAAACTCTGCTGTCATATGGCTTATTTGAGTGGTAAAGATGGAATCATACTGGATGCAAAACATCAGGCAGGGACAACTGCTTCCAGTATAATAAAACCTCTGAACACCTGTATCATTACTAAACAACATTTCAGTGTGTGTATTCATTTTTATTCTTAGGCTCAGAATAAGAGAAATCTCAAATCTTTCGTATTACTAAATCCAGCGCTGACTCCCCCTATCTATCATGAACTCAGTGAGAGACGTATGAGAAATGAGCAAATATGAAATGAAGCTGCAACTTGCAATCTTGGTGCTTAATCACTAGGTCAAACTCAAAATTGTGTGCTCTACCTGAGATTGCTATATTAACCTATGAATCTTCTCATGACGAAAAGGTGATCCCAGGGCAAGAACACTACTGTCATACAAAAAGTTTAACACAAAGCATATTTGGAACAAAATCAACTCAATTTCTACCCCTAGAAGACTCAGAGATTATAATGCAAATGCGTTTATAATTGAAGATGGCCAAGCTCTGCAGCATGATGGTAGAGAAAAGCAAGCTCAATTTCAGACTAGAAATTTTAGATATTGAAATGATCAGATGTGAAAGACGATATGACTATGTGTGATATGCTTATCAAAATAAAGACAGAATGATAAAATGACAAAGGAAGTAGGAAAAGAGTCCAGGGAAAGATTTTTTACATGAAATGGTCAATGTAAAGATAAAGTCCTCAATACATGGGGTAAAATTACATCCAGCAGAAGAGAGAATTTTTTGCAAAGGAAACTTCAACTGTAGAATTTGGTTAGAAGACAGAAGGGGGACATAGAGTAGAAAAAGTAAGAAAGAAATTAAATGTTATGGATGGTAAGAGGAAAAACTCTAAAATGGAAAGCCTAGAAGAATAAGATGGGAAAGAATAAAAGGATCCTTACGTCTTAGCAGCTGCAAAAATGTAAGACTTGAAATTCAAAATATTAGGAAACACAGAAGTGCGTCAGGACATTGCACCTGGGAAAATTGTCTTTCTTTCTTTCTTTCTTTATTTCTTTCTTTCTTTCTTTCTTTCTTTCTTTCTTTCTTTCTTTCCTTTTGTGAACATAAGGGAATTCAAAAGCACAGGCAACAGAACAAAAAACAGATAGATAGGATTATATGAAATGTTAATAATGTAATTTTTTTTATACTGGAATTTTTGTTTTTAAAACAGGGTCTCATTCTGCAGTTCAGGCTGGCTTTGAGTTCATTTTGTAGCCCAGGCTGGTCTCGAATTTGCAATGATCCTCCTCCTTCAGCCTCCCAAGTGCTGGTCTTATAGGAGTGCACCACCACACCGGGCTTCAGTTTGGAATTTATAACCACACCCAAGGTTTAAAGAAACGCTTTAAGATGCGACCGTGTTTACTTAACTTCATAAAAGGATGTGAGGCAGGAGAATAGCAAGTACAGAATTATGACCTGATTATACGGTACCAAAACAATTGAGATCCCAAGGACAGGGGAACCAAGAAACGCAGACAGAGACTATTTTCCATTAATTTTCTGCACTGTTTTATTCACTCAGGTCCTAGATGTTAAGATAATGTGTGGCCTCCAAAATCTTGTTACAGGATCACAAAACTCACCAGTGTTTTAAAATTTTTGCTTGTAAAGTAGTAGTTCTATATGACAAGAACGTCATTCTTAAGAAGGCCCTTATCAGCACAATCTGGTTATTCGCAACTTTTAATTTTATTTATTTATTTGTTTGTTTGTTTGCAACCACTGTGCAAATCAGCCTGGAAACTACTCAGGAAACTAGGATTAGAAGGCCCATTCAACTCAGCTACTCCCCTCCTGGGTATTTTCTCAGAAGAATTGAAAACATTACACCACAGTGGTGTATGTGCACCCATGTTTATAGCATTGAAATTTGTAATGGCTAAATCTTGGAAACAACCCAAATGTTCATCAGCTGAGGAATGGATAAAAAAGATGTGGTATTTTTATACAATGAAGTATTACTCAGCTATAAAGAGAGATAAACTAAAGGCTTTTATAGCTAAATGGGTAGAAATAGAGACCATATTCATTAGTGAAATAAATCAGATTCACATGTGTAAACATCAAATTTCCTACCTACTATAAGAACCTGAAAGAGTAAATAAAATCTGAAAAGTACAACAGATATTGTCAAAGGGAAAAGAAACTGCTCAAATAGGAAGGAGCAACCGGGATGAAGGAGGGGAGAGGAAAAAGAAAAAAGAGGGAAAAATTATGTATATGTATTTGCAGGATAGCTGGGATAATTGTACTACTAGTATCTTTTAATTTTATTTAGATTTTTCCTTTATTGCAGTACTGGGTATATAACCTAGGATTTTATGCTTGCTAAGCAAGCACTCTAGCACTGAGCTATATCACCAGGCCCTGAAAACAACACATATATTGAATTAGAATTTTGAAACGATGAAATAAAAAGAATTGAGAGAAGTACATTTAAAGAGAGGAACAGGATAGTTCTAGAACTAACACAGCGACAAAGCCGTAATTTCTGGACTATTTTTCTATTCTAAAAAGACAAGGTAAAAGGAAAGCGCCGTTCCCACACATCATGGCGTGGTAATTCTATTGGACACATGCGATAACGATGAGGAGCAGCTGGAAACATTTTGCTCTTTTCTTCCCCTGAAAAATAGTACATTCAGATTATTATTGCCAATGATTTCTCTAAAAGTAAGCTTTTACACCAAAAGAATGATCAGAATTCAGCGATAAAATCAATTATCTTCTCCTGTGGCTAACCTTGATTTACAATATTCTTAGAACTCAGATATCTAAATTCTTCAACTTCATGGTTCTTTAAAGATGGATTTGAATATTCTGTATTAATTTTGAAATCAATTTGTCATCTTTTACTAAAGGAAGAAAAATATCCACCAAGTGTATTGAGAGTTTCATTTTCTTTAGTTTATTTTATGAATGTAATTCAGGTTGACTTAATTTCCATGTATGGAATCACTTAGAGGGGACTTATTAGATCAGTGGCGAGCCCAGTTTGAATATGATCATGGTAGCTATGAGATTGACAACTTTGGGTGGTTTAGGGGGATTTTTACAGGGAGACCTGACAGGACTTACTAATAGACTGGATATAGAACATGATAAGAGGAAAAGTGGAAACATATACAATTCCTAGGTTTTTGTCTTTACCAAGAATGTCGTTGACAGTCAATGAGATGCAGAAACTGTGGAGAGTTCTGGAGAGCAATTTAGGACATTTATGAATGTAGCTGCAATATAATGTCACAGACAGGATAATAAATGTTGGAATCAATTGAAGACTACATGAATTTGATATGATCACATAAAACTCACATGGGACTACCTGGTTAAATTATTGGGTAAAAATTGTGATATGCTATTTCAGGGAATTCTAGGAGGGTAAATGTATTAATCTAGGAAGAAACCACTGAGTTGGGTTTCAGCATGACACTTCATAATTAAAGCCTTTTCCCTTCAATCATTCCATCCCATGAACTGTTTTAATCAATCTAGGTATGTAATAAGCAAATATGTCGCTGAGACTCATGAATATATTTTCCTAAGGATAGAAATCAGAGTTAAATGAGTCTGAACATGAAATTGTAACGGGATGGATGGGTAGCCAACTTCTGAAATAAAAGTACTCTCTTCATGTAAAATTTTCCTTAGCTAAGGTGAAATTATGAGGGTTTGAATTGCAGAATGTCTTCTCCTGCTCATCTATGTGCCCATGGATCAGAATAGTGATCATAGGAAGCTACACTTTGCTTCATGCAAAAATAAAGTACTGAAAAATACTATTGCTAATGACATTGCAAGATAGAAACTTGTAAACATTTGAGGCAAAGTTAAAACTATTACTTTCTAAAATCTTCAAAAGATTAAAGAATCTCAATTCCATAACCTCGCCCCAAAGCTATATGCTTATATGCTATACATTTCCCAGAGTTTACATGACTACCACTAGACAAAGGTATATGAAAGCTATTATTCATCAGACAAATTACATGAACATGTCCAGTATACACTATCCAGATTCTTATTTAACTATATCATTTTGTGAACCATGCAATTAATAAGCCTCATCAGTACATCCTATTTCTAGGTTCCTAGCAATTAGAAAGCCAATTATAAATATCTTTATGATCCTTTCACCTGTATATTGCATAAATGTCCTGAGTCATATGAACAGCTTAGAAATGAGGGCATTCCCAATAAATAATATTCTAGTTCAGGCATTTTTCTGGTCCATTGGGCTAAAGGTTTGAGGGAGGGAAAAACGTTTAATAGGGCTCTGTTCTCTTAGACATTCATAAAGGCCAAAAATAAATCCACAGTGATTATACTTTGGGGACCTGTAAAGAAACACTTTAGTGCATATAAGTTCTAGAGTTATAGAAGTACCACTGTAATACTATTTCCTGTATGGAGAATTAGTCACAAAATCTTTTCATACAAAGTTCCCAATGAAATATGAGTGCCATGCCTTGTCAGGGTGATATGTCAGAGAACAGCTTAACAAATTAGGGAGAATCTTCACGGTGTCAGATAGAAAGGAGGAAGAGGTAGGAGATAGAAAGAAGAAATAGATTTTAAATCAGATGATTTACTAAGCTGACAATTTCAGATATTCATCATTTTAAACTCAGGCTGTTAAAAATATATTTATTGTATTTCTATAGTACAGACTGGCTGGTGTAGAATAATGTGGAAATTTCAAGTGAATTAACAAGGTGAGAAGCAACACTTATTTAGGGAGTTTGGCATATACAAAGCTGAAAATTTTAAGGTAATACAGGTATTGCTCTCTCTCATAAACATGATAATGACTGTGATGAAGTTGGCTCAATAAGCCATCTCTCCTAATTCTTTTATAACCCCATAATTCTATTCGACATAACAACAGCCTTGTTGAAATGTCCACCTTCTCAAGCTCCCTGAGAACTGGGAGCACTTATTTGGCTCAGTTCTAGCCCCTGGGATGTAAGCAACAGCAACCCTTCTGGTTATGTGAGGAAATCATTGTGTCAGTGATGAAAAGAGATTTAGCCGGCAGCAGATTTTTGCCGGTTGCTTTTAATCCATTTCCTTCCTAGAATATGGATACAACACCTAAAATGGAATTATATTGAGAGCAAGAGGACAAAAGCCACACACCCACAAGGTGGGATTAAAGACGGAGTCTACTACTCTAGTGGCACAGTAGAGCCAACATCACAGCGACAGAGGGCTCATTTTTTGACTTTTTTTTTTTTTAATTTTAGAAACATAAAAGTACAAAAACATATTGACAAACAGACACCCATTATCATAGAAAATAGTACAATCACAACTAATCTATAGACAAGGTGATATGGTCTCAACAGTAGTTGTTGCTTTATCCATTGATATCTT